>CM076726.1:6571691-6762010 GCA_038501795.1 Pseudopleuronectes americanus
AATTTAATGGTGCCATACCAAATCCTTTCACCAGGTGTTGGGGAAATCTTTTTCCGTTTTTTTTTGTGTTATCTTACTTACAAATAAACAAACAAACAGACAGACTGAGATAAACAATATAACCTCCTTGGCTGCAGTAGAGAAAACCACAAAAGTGTGGTAAATTTGCAGGTTAGGAGAACATCTGTAGCATCAGAGCCCTTTGCAGAACCAATGACTGATTACACCATGCTGAATTGTGCTGTCAACTCCATTAAACTCTATTTGTATTTTGCAGTATATCAGAGTTGTAAGTTCCTACTCTTTGCATCGGTAACAATGTATCTTACAGGAACGATTGGTTTACCAGGGATGGAGAGGGGGAGCAACCAAAGCAGAGGAGATGGAGTAGGCTTCAGTTAATTGGAGTGTGGTGGAAAGACCCAGGAGGTGTCCAAGAAAAGTTTGTGATGCTCCAGACAAAAGAAAATAAACCGTTCTGAGGAAGGATTACAGTCTGAAAATAAAAGCCATCAATGCCGAGGACAAACACGGATCACCACCAGTGTGGCTCTTCCTTATTGGAGAGGGCTGAAAGAAGAGAGGGGGCTGAGGGCAGACAGGGATTGAAGACTTAATGCTGTTGGACAGGTTGGCATTTGAAAAATATTTGGAGTTGTTTGTGTACCTGTAAAATGTTATTGTATTTTACAGTGTTTGTGTAATTACTGTCACTGCCAGAGGGAGGAGACACAAGTTCTGTACTGCAGGTGAAAGAGAAATCCTTTTATTCATTAGCATTTTCTAAGTCAACACATTATACTGTATTTTCTTTTTTCACTTAGAAGGGAGAATGTGAGCAACTGGAAATAATAACCGCTAAAATGGACATACACTGAGTGATCACTGGGGTTTTGATATTATTAATTAAAATTTTAATCAGCATTTTATTCAAAATAAGTCAAGGTCAAATTGTGTGTGGCTAAAATATCAAGTATTCAGGTAGTGCTTTTTATTATTTTTGAGTGATGACAGTTAGAAAAATAAGATTTGGGTTGACATGTGTTGAAGAATCACCCATGCATGTCACAGGCCTGTACGCAGCAGCCCCTACTGGGTTTGTTAAGGGCATAGTGAACGTGAGCCTGGCATTTACTCTCCCAGCCAGCGGCCTCGCTGGATACACAGGGAGAGTCCGCAGATCTGAGGGAGCGGGAGCACGGAGCAGCGTCAAACAGGCTTAAAAGATGATGTTGACTTTTCTCACACCACACAAGCCAGTACAGTGAGGGCTCATACACACACACACACTAACACTAACACTAACACACACACACACACACACACTCACACACACAAATGCACACCGAGTAAAATCCAGGCGTACAGACAGACGTGACACGGGTATTAAGTTGAGAAAGATATGAAGATATACATGACAGGAAAGAAAGCAGGTAAAAATAGGACAAGTGCACAAACACACACACACACAAACACACACACACACACACACACACACACACACACACACACACACACACACACACACACACAGACACACACACAGTCCTTCCACCTGCCTGCCAACAGTTATTTGATCAGAGTGGTTTCAACACTTGCCAGTGATGGAATTCGCTCTCCGCACATTTGTGCTCCAGCGGGAAGCCCAAAGATGAACGTGGGAACGTCTCAAAGCCCACAGGCTGGAAAAAAAGGGAGAGAAAGAGAGAGAGAATGCTGATATTGACAGAAAAAACACCCAGATGCTTCAGTCTACCCTGGGATCACATGTACAGAATTAGATCTGGATTCTGCTGATAACAAGAAATGATGTCACTGTTGCTCATAATGAGACATAGCTTGTAGCCTTTAGTTAATTAATATTTCCGTAAGTGTGCTTATATTTAAGGGTCTGTGGTCCTAGAGGGGGTCACACCATGACTATTGGTTCAGCCCTGATTCTGGAAGTTTTTTCCTCATCACTGTAAATTCCATTTCACAGTTTTATTCTCATGATACATATCCTCAATGTCTGGATGATTTAATGAGTCAGTATGATTAGATTAGATTAGATTAGATTTATTTATTTATCCACACAATGGGGAAATTCACTTGTTACAGCAAATAAGAGAAAAGCAAATAAGAAAAAAACGAAACAAACAACCAGCAAAACAGACACTGTGCAAAAGCAGGTACTGGGGAGAAAGTGGAATGATGTAAGTGTTATTGTAATGAAAACAAAAATATTATAAGTAATATTGCAACAGTAGTGACCATGATACAGAAAATAATTAAAAGGTAAGTGACCATAATATAAATAATACTACAAGATAGCATAATGGAAAATATAAATATTGCAATGTGACCATGATATAAATATAGATGTAAAGTGTTGAATATTATTGTGCATGGTAGTGATCTGAGTAAAAAATACAAAATAAATAAGTAAGAAAAATAAAAATACAAATACAGCTATGGTGAGAGGTTGAGTGGAGATAGAGATAATAGACAGGGACTACAACATTATCAGGTGGTGCTGGTGTTGTAGAGCCTGACTGCAGCCGGGATGAAGGACCTGCAGAACCTCTCCTTCTTACACCGTGGGTGTAACAGTCTGCTGCTGAAGGAGCTGCTCAGGGACCCCACATTGTCGTGTAGGGGGTGAGAGGTGTTGCCCATGATGGACGCCAGCTTGGCTAACATCCTTCTGTCCCCCACTTCCTCAATGGAGTCCAGAGGACAGTCCAGGACAGAGCTCGCTCTTCTTATCAGTCTGTTGAGCCTGCTCCTGTCTCTGTCCGTGCTACCCCCCCCTCCAGCAGACCACAGCGTAGAAGATGGCTGAGGCCACCACAGAGTCATAAAAAGTCCTGAGGAGAGCCCTGCACACTCCGAAGGACCTCAGCCTCCTCAGCAGATGGAGGCGGCTCTGGCCCTTCTTATAGAGGGCATGTGTGTTGTCAGACCAGTCCAGTTTGTTGTTGAGGTGAACACCCAGGAATTTGTAGTTCTCCACCACCTCTATGTCCAATCCCTGGATGTTCACTGGTGTTAAATTGGATGCTTTTTTCCGGAAGTTCACGATCATCTCCTTCGTCTTGCTGGTGTTCAGCTGAAGCTGGTTGAGCTCACTCCAGCTGACGAAGTCTGTGATGACCGCCCTGTACTCCAGGTCATTCCCCTCAGGAACACATCCAACGATGGCTGTGTCATCGGAGAACTTCTGGATGTGGCAGTGGGTGGTGTTGTGGGTGAAGTCGGAGGTGTAGAGGGTGAAGAGGAAAGGGGAGAGCACCGTACCCTGATGACCATCAGTCTTTTCTTACTCGTGGAAATAATCTATTCTGGGATGTTTTGGGGAATGGTTATTGCTCGAGTTCAGGGACACGTCTGACATTCTTGGTTTTGGGGATGTAGGTGTTCCGGAGGGTTGCGTGTGTTCCTTTAAGTAGGCAAGTAGAAAAAACCTAATTGGCCAGACTCACTGTTAGTGGTGCACAAAGCAGAGTTTTCAGCTCGGTGATCAAAGGTTTGTTACAGAAATGCTCCGTTGTATGTTCACCTGCTGGTCTGTATCTGTGTGTGACTGCTGTTTGATTATTTCAGTTAGAGCACAGTGGATGTTGGAACTGCAGCTGCAGCTGGAAACAAGGGATCGAGACCAGTGAGACCATAACAGCCCTCTGAGGGTTCGGGGCTACAAGTGACTTCTTTCACATTGCTTACAGCCATTTGATCTACTGGTAATTTCAAACCATTGATTATTGCAGCTTTGAAGGAGCAGGCTTGGAGTTGTTCCAGCTGCCTAACAGTCACCTCTGATTCTCTCACTCACCTCCAACCAAACAAAGCCCTTTGAAACACACTCAGATCTTTTGCTTTGGCCCTTTGTGTGGCTGTTTTACTTAATTATGGAACCGTTATTGTGTTTAAGATGCAGTCATGTTTTATCGTTATCATAAAATGTTCTCTTAAGTTGTTCCTGTCGATACTGCAGCTCCATCCAGACTCTGGGACCAAATCAGCCGGGGCAAGATGGCAGCGCCTGCATCTGGGATGTATTGGATTCACTTTTGTCGTTCATTTTTACATGCAGGGTAAATGTTCCAAAGGAATTTCAGAGCATTGTTGAATTGTGCATATAGACTCATTAAAAAAAATTCACTGTTAATATGGAATAATGATAAAATTCATAGTCTGATACCTTCATTGAATTATTCTATTGCTTCTGATTAAAGATATATTAAAACAGATATATATTCACCATATTCCCAAAGAGAAAACATTTCCGAGGTGGAACACAAGATGAATTGACGCTGCCATTTTGACCACATGTAGTTCTCGAACCCGCTCCCCCTCTTGATCTATGTGCTAATGCTATCACTTATCTCTCCTCTCAGATCACAGGCATGAAGGGAAATAATCCGCAGTGGTGGTGGTGGTGGTGTTCAGAGTCTAACAGGCACACACACCGACAGACGCACAGGGACACTCTTTCTCTCTCAGTCAGTCACACACATACTGTACACACACTTATGGAATAGATACACGTACAAGAAGGTAACAGACAGCTGCATTTGCCAGACGCAGATGTTCACATGCACATTCAGAAATATGAAATATTCTTTATGCCATCCCACTTGACAAACACATGCATACATGCACACAGACACAGACACACACAGACACACAAACACACACACAGACACATGCACACACAAAGACACACAATCAATGATTCTGATCTTACAATTTTTAATTAAAACTTTTTATATTTGACTATAATCAATGTAGAGGAATCACAGAATAGATGTAACAGTTATGCATTAAGAGTACAAAATATGAGTAAATGTATTTATTTACACTTAAATTTAAGTGGTCAGTACTCATTAGATAATATAAAGGGAAATAAACTCTTGCTCATCAATTACCTACCAAGCAAGCTACCTACTTAGCCAAATTGCAAACCGAGGGCAGATCAGTCTGTTAGCATTGTTAGCATGCTAGCTAAGTTGATAAGCAGGCCTCACCTAATAAACCAAAGCGAACCAAAAAGCAGAGCAAATTTAAAACATGATTTTGTCAATGTATCGTTTTTCAATAATGTATCTACCAGGCTGAAGTTAGAAGTGCAGATGTCCTCCCTGTCTTTACACCTGAATCTGATCGGACCGTGATTTGCCTTGTCTGTTTTTGTGCAACTCTCCTGAAAGCTTACTGATATAGCACTACCAGCCGAAGCCATGGGGGGCAGTGTAGCCAGTAGATCAAGGCAGACCATCGCAGGACACAAGGAATAGTGGCATCACCTTTTCGGAAAAATATTTTTTTTTGTGATCCGCCCTCTAGTGAAGAATACGGCTTAAAAACCGCAACGTAAAGATTCATTCAAGATTCAAAGGAAACACGGTACATAAGTGTATGGGCAGTGATGGTTACATCGTTTGAAATGAAATTCTTCGTGTGTAAAAACAGCCTAAATGAGGCTTAAAACTCCTTAATGCAATGTCCGTCACAAGAACTTTATCAATGAGGAAAGACACACTGCTGTTGACTTTGACAATGTATATGTTTTCATTCCTGTGAGAAGCTCAAATGAAAAACAAGTCTTCGTGATCTAAACTCCTAAAATCGTGACATGTCAAGAATATGTTCTCTTTCAATGGCTTTTTTTCTTGCAAGTTGTTGCAAATGTTTTTTTGTTGTTTTTGATGTCTAAACACAAAAACCTGTATCAACAACGGTTTCAATTTTGCGTCTCACACACAAATCAAGCGGCAGTATGTCTGTTATAAGTGGACTGCTTGATTCTTGAGGAAGAACCTTGACCATGTGTAGCATTCTGTTTGATGCTCTGAACTTCGAGTCCTGCAGCTTGCATGGAAGATCAAAACCGTGGACCACACAACACACTCATACACTTTCTTATCTATGTCTGTCTCTCTGTCTCTATCTCCCTGTGCTGGAGAGAACAGTATCAACTGTGCTGACTCTACACATCAAACCAACGAGACAAGAATAAATACGTAATGTGCAAAGTTGGAAAGACAAAATAATTCAGAACTTTTTCTTAAATTATATTTTGTTATTGTTTCATTAAAAAAACTTCACAGGCAATAATCAGTCCTTTGATTGATGCATTAGCTGTAGGAACACTGCACCGACACAGTAGATGGTGGTAATGCACCTTGCCGTTGGTAACCACCCACCAATAAACCAAACAAAGAAGAAGGGTTTATTGGCAGGTAATGCACCTTGACGTTGCAATCGCCATTAAACCGAACAAAGAAGAAGAAGAAGATGCAGAAACGGTTTACCAATACAGTAGATGGCCAAAATGAACCTGGATGTGAGTTGCGACCCGCCAACAAACCGAACAAAGAAGAAGAAGATATATTAGTAGTCTTTTCTGTTTACAACTAACAATATACATTCCCCTGCTTCCAGCTGTGTGTTTGTGAGAAGGATGAGTGTGTGTTTGGTCCTTGATCCACAATGTACCCGTGTCGTTTCTTCTTTTCCAGGCACATAACACACCCACACCCATTCAGATGTGCAGAAAAACAGAATACAACACAGGAAAATACACAGCAGTCTCTTATGTACAAAAACACAAAACCCATAGGCAGAGCCGCACCCCCACAGAGCAGAGCAGACTGCAGGCTGCAGAGCTCTGCCAAATGATGGGGTCCTAAGAGGCAGTGGCAGTGACCTTGGCTGCCCTTGTGTGTGCCTGACTCCAGCTGGGCGTCCATTAGAGGGCTCCACAACAGACGCTGGCCTCTGCTGAGAGCCAAGGGGTCGGATGCTATTCACACAAACACACACACAAACACACACACATCCACACTCACTTGCACATGTGCCACATGGACACAAAAAACAATGCACACATACGCCGACGCACAGCTAGGTATAGACAGCGTGTGTGTATCTGAGGATTAGTACGTGAGGGTATTTCATAAACATGCTCCGATGTAACATTTGTGCGCCGCTGTTTGTCTCTGTGTGTATTTACCAGTGGGTGTGCGATGGAATATGACAGTGAGTGGGGAGCGAGGGACGGGATGTGTGACTGGTGATTTGGAACCTCAGCCGAGATGCTTAACTGTGTGGATGTGATACTAAAACATGTAATTTATTTTACATTGCTCTCTTCCATTAAAGGAAGGGCTCACACTTTGTCAAGTCTGTCTCAAAACAGTCATCAGGCCCCTGAATGTGCAGAGAAACAGATTTAGTTTGTTGTCAACATGTTCATCACGGCCATGAGGAGATCCCTTTCTCATTTGATTCCATTGTTAGTGATGGGGAACAAGTTTTTTGAAAGAGCCTTTCGCAGTGTGAGGTCCACAACAGAAATGTGTATCTCCCAAGGCTACAGTCATTTCGATATTAAATGTCAGTGTCTGCTACAGCCCTCCACCACAGCTCAGCCAAGAAACACAGAGGGAAATCCATACATGCTTTTTATTATAGGTAAAGGTATTTTAATAAGTTTTACCCAGTTTCAATGTATTACCTCTGCCAAGGAGGATATGTTTACATTAACATTTGTAAGTTGTTAGCTAGCAGTATTACACAAACACTACTGAATGAAATTAAGTGAAGAGTTGTGATATGAGTCAGGGAAGTAACGACTGAAGGTTGTTATGAATCTAGATCATGGTGCCGATCCAGGATTTATCTTTTCACATCTTTTAATATGGTGAGATATGTCCTTTTTGTTAGATTTTTGCTTATTTCCTCGGGAGTTATATGAATCTTGATCTAAAAAAAGTTTCACATATAATTTTTTTAAAAGATACAAATGTACACAGAGAGTCCCTTTAACTTCACATAGGTTACACCAAATTCCACTGACTGATAAATATGTGCTCCCTAAATGTTCTTGATTTTTTTATAAAGCTCCACAAATTACTTGCTGGAAAATTGTCCTGACCACGAGTTAATTCATGGCTCATGTTCCATCCTTTCACCAAGTTTAGTTGAACTTTGTAGTTTTTGTGTAATTCTTTTCACAAACAAACAAACCAACCAAATAATGTGACAGTGACAAAACCATCGACAGAAATTCAGACCAATGGATTTGCGATGTGCTGTTATTTAAGATACAAATCACATTTCCCTGCAACCCGATGTTATGTTTGTTTTCAGGTGATATGGGATTGCAGATAATCTTGGTGGGTTCGTGATCTCATCATCTCTTTGCACTTCTCATTAACATCCCCATAAAGAGCATGTCATTGATCTCAATGCCAATACCTAGCACCTCTTTGGTTCCTATTTATATAGATTTGCGTTTTCTTCTCTAATGAGCATTGTATAGTGACTGTTCATTTACAGGACCAGGAAGCCTCAACCAGAGATGGTAGTTTAGGACTGTGAGACTGATTGCTCCCACAGCTGGCTGGCCTTCCTCCTTCCTCCTTCCTCCTGACAGAAGGAGAAGAAGGCTAATTTTACCCTGTCTCCTGTCTGCAGCCGAGCCACTGAGCCACAACACTGGTGTGCTGCAGTCACCACCTCACAGCACGCCATATCTTCCCCTTCCCCTCTCTGTCTCACTGTAAGCCGGTCAAATGCAGCACCACAACCATCATTAAATCGTTCTGGCTGATCACACGCTTTAATTGGACCGTACTGGTGGGGCCCGGGAAAAAAAATGGTGCCTTGTTAGCTCAGCTGCAGAGCAGAGCGAATGCACAAACAAACAAGCAAACAAATGAGGATATACACAAACCCCATGCAAGCTGACTTGGAACGTTGGACCTGGTATGTAGCAAAGGGAAGGCTGACCTGCAAACACAGGAACTGATAAGAAGACATGGTGCGTTACAGTGCAGAGGGATCAGAGGGTTGTGTATCTGCCAATTTGATTTTTGACTGGTTTCTGATGGTCCTTTGGAGAAATGGTGCTTTTTCTGCCACTAGTAACAACACAGCTCAAATGTATACAACACAGCAGCTATTTGGAGGCAAGCTATTGTAAAGTGAGTGTCAAGATTTCACATGGAATGGACTGTTTACTTGTCTGTGATGCACAGTGAAGTCAGAAAACGTTTGTGTTCATCCTCCCTGGTTTATCCGGAGTGAAGATTTTATAGCCAATTTTTTTGCATACATTTAAACTTAAATGTTTATTCTAATAATCTTAATATTGAATATTGCAACACCAAATTCAACGCTGCTCTGATAGGATAAAGAGTTCTCGAGATATGCATTCCACAGACAGACACACAGGTGTTTGTGGAATTAGTAGGTAGATAGCAGTTTACAGTTTTATATTATTACATATTTAGTGCTCACAGATTAGTGAACACAAGTTTGCTCCCCTCTCCTCTGTGCTGTTTAATTTGGACTGTGTGCATTGTAAGATTTTCCATTTAGCGTTGAGGGACTTGGAGAATTCACTGGGTCTTTTCACTTTCACGCTTTGCTGAAGAAAAGCGCGGCCCATCTGACAATAGTTGCTACAAGTCACCTTGATGCTGCTTTTATCCTGACGGATAATTCAAGGTTGTTGATGCTGCACACGCCGTCAACCCTAAATTTAAGAGCGTTGGTACAATGCAGCTCCCTGGGATCCACTGACATCGGCATGCTGATGTTGCTCCAGTGACTGTAAAGACCACTGTTATCACAGACGCACATTATTGATCCTGGCTGGGGAATTCTGTCTCGCCTCTGACATGGTACTTTGCAAAAAGGGCACTTCAGCCTGGAAATGATTGCTGTCACAAACACTTGAGCAAAAGTCAGTATACTGGTCTGATGATGTGTGCTCTCACTGCCCGGAAATCTCACACATAAATAAGAAAAAACCTGCATGTTTTTCAGTATAGCTTCATAAAGGGATTGGCTTATTCCATTTACGTTAAAATCATTCAACTTCAAGGTTGAAATTAAGATGTAACTGGAAACCAATTTTAAATGCTTCTTACTGAAACTGTCACTTGCCTGCGCCCTCGTCTTTGTGTACACAATTGATCATAACTGATTATTGTATCATCGTGGACTAAAATGTAATAAATTGGACCTTAATGATGTAATAGGGTTAGGTAAAATACACTTTGAATGACGCCATCATGGTAAGACTAACCAAGCATCAATCAGCTTGTGACGCCGAAGAAGCTACTATACTTTACAGCACAAAAAAATCTTAACATTCAAAATCTTTATCTTATCTCTTATATTATACCTATGGAATAAATGTATTGCTCTAGAATGTGGTATAATTTATATAAGATATATAACAGCACAGAAAACTCAACCAACGTCAGGGCACCTCATCTCACCTCACCTTGATCTATCCATATACAGTTGTGGTTATGTCAGATAGAACATGGAACAATTATGGTCAGGGAACTAAAAGTTTTGGTGGAAGTTAAGGTATGTTAAGATAAGGGAAAGATTACATTTAATTCGAAAAAGCAGTTCACTGGATGTGCAGAATATACAAAGAAAATCTAGAGATACCGGCCTGTGACACCATCGTCCTTACCTAACAAAAACTGTTAAATTAGTCTGTGATGCTGAAAGTTAAGCTTGTAATATTAGTCAAATTAGCTGCTTCTGAAAGGAATCCACTACTTAATAAATCAGAAAATGTAAATATCAGAGAATGTTTGTACACGTCTCTATGGGAGATGGTTTAAACACAACACCATCTGTCTGCTGTAATAATAATAATCACTCACTACTCTGTGTTGAAAGTTATTTATTGTATTCTGCCGATGAAAAATGCATCACAAATGATTGATGATGTGAGTGTTTCAATGAGTAAAGTAGAGTCGAAGCAGCTAAAGTCGGTCTCTTAAAAGGACCCGAGCATCGCAGAAATACAGGTGGCAAAGAAATGAAGGCCTTCGATCATAAAAGGCAAACATTACTTCAACAGAAAGAAAGAAAAATCTAATGGACCAAGTAGGGGAAGAGGAGGAAGAGGAATGGTCTCAGCTGTGCACATTCAGTTCAATTATCTACTCCGACAGAACTTAACCAAATCTTTAAAGCCAAAAGGATAGAAGAGGAAGTTCTTCTTCTTTTACTACTGCTTCAAAATGTGATGCATTCTTATTGGTTAGATTTCTATATGTTTGGTTCATGGACAAAGTAAGTAATTGGTGATTAGTTTTAAGAGACATTTTAGATTTATTCAGGTTATTTTATTGTTTTTAATAATATTTTTTATAGTGCTTATCACATATCTATGTGCTGTTGTATAATATAAATATTTTTTGTATTCTCTTGATATTTAGAATTTTCTTGACCTTAAGCAGCACCTGGTTTTGATTTTATTGGGACATGAGGGACATTGATTTTCACAGTAATTTCAATACAGTCAACACAAAAGGAAACATTTCAGCAGAGTCAACCGACCGAACAAAGGCAACATCCCGAACTCCACATGAAACATAAGACATATACAAACAAGTCCCATTCATCGTGGCAAGTTAAACCTTGAAAAAAACCGACCATGGTCCAGAAACATAAATATCGCTATAATATTGCTCAAAGAAATTATGTTGCTATCGTGAAAGCTCACACTAACTTGTTAAAGGTTCCAAAATTATGAACAAAGTGCAAATGCACAAAAAAAAGTGTCAGTGAGATAAAGTCTTTGAAAAGGAAAACGCGTGAGTGCAGGTTTGAATCAATCAAATATACTTTCGTAAATGAAATATTTGACATAATTGCAGCTACTTAAAGATGTATAACTGTGATGTTAGTGTTGTGTTGAGACGTTTGTCCCTCTGGGTGTACATTCAGGACAAACCCTGCTGGGGATCTGTAGTTATGAAAAGCTCTCCATTGAAGTAGGTGATGAAAATTTGAAAAACATCATCAATTGTCATGTCAGCAACAACTAGGGAAATAAAGGCCAGGTTGAAAATAACTGTAATCATCCTTAAAGCGCACTCAGTAGTTGAGTAGTGGGCTGTTGGGAAAGGTTGCGTTCAAGGCTCCGCTGTAGTGCACTAAACAGGACACCCAATTCAGGACAGAATGAGAGAGGAGGAGGAGGAGGAGGAGAGCTCCCTCCTTCTGACTCTCTGACCTTCTCAAAATGAGGAGTGTGGGGGAGAGCAGGCAGAGGG
Source organism: Pseudopleuronectes americanus (assembly GCA_038501795.1). Taxonomy (NCBI): domain Eukaryota; kingdom Metazoa; phylum Chordata; class Actinopteri; order Pleuronectiformes; family Pleuronectidae; genus Pseudopleuronectes; species Pseudopleuronectes americanus. The sequence goes on from CM076726.1 coordinate 6,583,772, forward strand.
AGGACTGGAGGTAGGGAGAGGTCATCCCCCCTTCCAGCCAAGCACCTTGAAGCTGAAGGTGAGGGTGGTTCAACCAGGCCGCCTGTGGACGTCAGAGACAGAATCAAACCTATACCACCTCTTAGAAATGTCATTCTCCAGCACCTGAATGTACACTATGCACACTACAACACAACAACATAGCACACACACACATGCAGAATGAAACGTTCCCATTCCTTACAGCCACTTTGGGCTTTGCTGATCCTCCTACATAGGAGCATAATCTCTCTCTGGCCCAATACACAGCTGGTTAACGTGTGGTTTCTGTGATCCGATCACAAAGTGAAAGGTCCACACAGCTGATATTTGTTCTTATTCACATTAGAATGTTCACTGATACCATACATCAATAATTATAGGCAATGGAAAGGCCTTTACTGCTCTATTCAATCTACAGCATCATCCCTCTACTTTGTAATACAATCTATAGGGCGTCCCTATAAGACATAGAATATGTGTAGTATTTGTGGACATCTACTGTATAATGACAGTGATGTCTTTTCTAAATTATCTTCCATGAGGTGATGTTAGAGAGAAAAGGAAAAATCGAATTGCCTAATTTAGAAATCATCTTTGATCATGTATAACTCTATATAAAATATTAATATAAATAAACCTATATTCTCTCGAATAACCAGCAGAGGTTGCAAAAAGAGGTCAGTTTCTGTAAAAGTCTATAATGAAATGACCCGATATTTCACTTGATTTATAACGTCATTAAAAATGTACATAAAGAGTTTATGGTCTCAAGTGCTAGCTTTAAGTCTTCTTCAATACAACACGATTCTCATTTTGTAAATGATGGTGTGAAACATTTAGCATTTAGCACATCATCAGTCTCTCTGTATGTTGACAAAGTGTAGATTATAGATTTAATTAGTGCAGTGCATCACTTCAGTCATTCTGTGTTCCCCGTTTTATTTTGTAGAGTCCTAATATTTCCTGTCATTTCAGCTCATGCTGAGGCTTTACCTTTTCCACCTATACCTGGCCCCGCCCACTTCCTGCACCTGTTCAATGCTGCCAGTCAACCCCTCATTCAGTCTCCTCACTTCAACGTGTCCATGCCTTCTCACACTTTCCCACATGTTCCACTCTTATGGGCGTTTGAATTGATTACTTGGTGTTTGGATTGTCTCCTGCTCCAGCTGTGTTTACAATCCTCTGTCTGACCCCTTGTGTATCAACACACTTAAAGGTATAACCTCTTTTAAACACATTGATTTACAACTGTCTCAAAAAAAAATGTTCACAGTAAGACTTGAAAGACTGAGAATTAGACGCCCAACTGGTAGATTTGGAGACCCCCACTGCTACTGTGGTAAGAATAAGCACAGTTTGATATTACTGAAAGCACACTGAACATCTACTTGGTCAAACATACAACAGAACAACAACTTGTGTATCTGTTTTCCATTTGGCCCAAAAAGTTTTAAGTCAGAGAGAATTAATCACAATCTGCCTGGTGCTCACTGTGGCTGTTTCCGACTGTTCCATTACACCCAATCAATCCAAAAATGTCAGTCCTCTTGCTATTTAGACATATCTTGATAATCAATCACACTCATTGTTAATTGACAACTCTGTTTCCTGTGGCTGTTTCATGATAAAAGCCATTCCATGTTTCTCCAGTTAAATGCTTCTTAATGTGAAGCAGGTGCAGCAGGATAGTCTGTTTGCATTAGCAGTAATGCAGCCATGATTTGATGTAAAGAGAGTGAACCGTAAACTGTTTCATATCAATATATAAAATTACACTGAATTGTCTCTTGCTTCTGATACTATTATGCTTCCAATGTAAAAACAAAAAAGCAGGAAATCGCTGAATTAAACACATTGATGGCTGTCAAAGTAGAAAATGTAAGATTCTGTTGCTCTAATTTGGTTGTACAAAACATAAACTGTATGAAAAGAGAGATGACACATCTCCACTTCCTCCCACTATCCAGAAATGAAGCCAAAATAAGCTGGATACGAACGCAGCCATCTTGGCCATTTGGAGTTTGAGCAGTAGCGATCAGGGGATGGAGCCAGGGCAGCAAGGTTCTCACGATTCACATACTCGACCAATCGTGAGTCAGTCTCAGCTGTCAATCATAACCTTTCACCCTGTTTTAAAGCCTCAAATGATTAATTAAAACCAAATTAACACTTGTACAAACACCAGTGTGCTAAGAACTAACTTACATGACAGAGGAAAAATGTTTTAACGTTTATTCTGGCCTTGGTTCTTTAGTGTTTAAAATATATTTAATATGAAATCAAAAAGAGGTTTGTGTTCAGTCGCGGTACTATGCTATGGAACTGAAAGAAATATCTGAAAAGATGATTTAAAGGTTAATAAATTAATTTAATTCAACTTTTTGAAAAATGATTTTTGGTATCAATGAAGCATTGGACTCCCAATCAAGTTGGATGGTCAATCAGTGAGTTTGAACTATATTGGATTTTAAACTTCCTGTAATGCTGCTAAAGAGCATGTGTTTTCATATGTGTCAATACTGTTAAGTAGATTGTCTTTGTATGTGGAAATGGTTGCGTGCCCTTTTTAGGCGTCTCAGTTAAAAGTTTGAGTTTAAATCCCATTATAAAATGACAGAAAGTGAGAAACTGTGTGAATGTTTGCACTATAATCCTGTGATATTATGCATGCAGTGAGCTTTAGATCATTGGCTCTGTGTGAACTGTCGGAACGGTGAACTGCTCCCCCACAGGTCAGGTGGCTTTTTGCATTTTTGACTCGATTGAATTATTTATTTTCCATTTTAGAAGTCTAAACAAAAATGTTCTCTGCACTGAGTGCTCAATTGCAGGAAATGTGATATTTTCTGGTGGAGGACTGTTGGACCTCCTTATGTACGTAAATGGTTCACCCACACTAACCATGACTCACTATTGTACCCATGATACATCGTCAGCAGTGCTCAACTGCTATATTTGATTGTGTGGGTGTGCGTTCTTGATTGACAGCAAGTTCATTGTTCAACCATATATAACTGAAATAGGTTGTATTTCAGTGTTGAAACACACACACACACACACCACACACACACACACACACACAGTATCTTGGCAACAGCAGTGGTCAGGTCATTGGCAGGGGTGCCAGACTGCAGGGACAGACGAGTCACACAAACATGCATGTGAACACAGACATATATGTGTGTGTTTGTGTACAACCCACTATCATTTGAATTGTATACAGCTACTGCAGCAAATATATTTTATTACATGATCAAGTTGGACTATGTTGAAGAAAAACATTTCTGAGATTTCTAATATAAAGTTATAGTATAACAAGAGTCCGTCATGATTTTACCAGAATAAAGAAAATAACAAAAAAATTGTCTTTTTTTTTGTAAAATTATGACTTCTTGTAATATGCCTTTTTTCTTAGTTGATTTATTCAAATATTCTCATAATTGATTGTCCCTAATGCTCTCCAACAAATACACAGATACTGAACAATGAGTTAAATTGAAAAACTTGACCACACACCACATTCACATTTCACACAGTTTACAACAACATTATTAATTAATTTAATGGATATTTTATAGTAACAATGTATTTATTCATTTGGGCCCAAAACCACAATCTTTTCATGCAGTCAACCAAAGTGATTTTGTTGTTTCAACCTTACCACAGACAGGACTGTGGTTACCCCAGTCTCTGGTGCTACAGGCGTGTGCTTTATATGTCCATCATCTGTCAATATCTGTTCAACAAAAACCCTACAATCACATAGATGCATCTTCTTAAACATTATAAAGGACCCAGTTAGTCTGTACACTATTAAAACCCATACAGTGTTGTACCGTGTGCTGGTTTGTCCCGGTGACCTACTGGTGCATACATCACTTCATATCAATCATCACTGGCCTTTCACTTGTTTCAGCCCAGCATTTCATATTCTGTAGCGTCATACATCATGAGTGGCCTGTTCATGTTGGGCTGCATTTCAAATGGAAAACATTTGCCCTTATCTGAAGCCTGCTGTCCCTTTCCTGTCTGTGTGTCGCACTTACTTCATCCAGTGCCTCTTATTCCAGCAAACTATTACATTATGTGATGGTCAGATAAGTTTATCGTTCTCTTAAATGATAAAAAAAAAGTACATTGTATTTACAATAGATCCCTGTTTCCTGAACAAAGTTGGAGTAACTTAAAACAGAAACAAAAAGGCAATGGAAAATGTTTGTAATATCAGCTGATGCTCTTTTCTCACGACAGTTGAAACTGGAATAGTTTTCATCACAAAAACCTTTTAGACAGGTAAATAAAACTGCAGTGTAGGTTCAAACCGGAAACTACAGCAGTCCTAGTTTGGCCCATGTCCCATCTACTAACATAGAGGAGGGATTTGTGACCTCTACTGCAGCCAATTAAGACAGCAATTAAGAAGCTTTGGCCAAAGCCCATTTGTCCCCTTGGTCCTTCCTCTTCGTTTTGTGCATTCCCGTGTAGGGGTAGGCTGTCCCAAAACCTGTTTGGACTGAGGGCTGGGGCTCATACCCCTCCATCGCAGATTTTTCAGAGCCTCACTTCAAACGGAGGGGTACCCAGAATGCCTTGCGAATCACCGGCAGGCTGGTAGAGATACCCAAAAATGTTGTACTTCTCCATAAATAAGGATTTAAAAATTACGATTATGATTGTAATGTTTTAGTTTAATATCATGTCAATGTATTATGGTCACTTTTTTTCACAACAACCTTAAAAAAAAGGTTGTGAGCATGCTACCTTTAGCATACTAGCGTTAGCATGCTAACGATCTTTTTTTGCATGATAATTCCGTATTTTTCGCATTGACCACTTAGTCAATGTATCCCCAAAGACTTTTTCATGAAAAAGGCCTGAATTTTTGCATTAAATTGGCCGATTTTCGTTGTAGGAATTGAAGGTACCACATGGTTAAAAAATGTGAGTTAAATAAGACACTTGGTAATGAATATAAGTATATATATATATTAGAGCTGTGAAAAATTACGCGTTAACGCGTTATGATTACATTACAGGATTAATTCGTAAAAATTTTTTTAACGCATTTAACGCATGCGCAGAAGGACCTGCCAATATACCCACATTTCCACCCAATCTGCACTAGTCACCGCTCTAATGCAGTCAGACGGCAGCTGCTATTCAAACAAACAAACATCACCTTCTGGATCAGTGTTAATTTCGTTGACGATAACGATAACGAAAAATATTCGTTAACGACCCTTTTCCCATGACTAAGACGAGACGAAGACGTGACGAAAACGGATCTTTGAAAATAAAAACTATGACTAAATCTATTTTAACTTTCGTTGACGAGACGAGACGAAAATGTTGGTGGTTGACTAAGTCACAATAATTTTTAAAACATCATCGTATCACGCCGTCATGAAGTATCAGGAGCGGGCGAGTGAGTCTGTGTGTCTGTGTGTGTGTGAGTGGTCCCGAGGCTCCGCCCCCTGTCCCCGCGCACTCGCTCAGAGAGACACAGTGAGATCAGAGCTTGGTCACGTGACTCAGCCTCTCAGTGACTGACTGCTTCTTAACTATGGAAACAGTGAAAACACAGAGTTTCTCTGGTCTCAGCTGATCACAGATCAGCGCCTCAGCTTCTTGATCAGAGCAGAAGCTGCAGTTGGTTTCTACCGAGCTGCAGTTTCTGTGTCCGCCTCCAGTCTGACCTGCTCTCCCTTTTTGTTTTCACATTTAAAACTAACAGTGTTGTGCATGAACGAACGCAAATGAACGCGTTCATTGAACACGTTCACTTTTATGAGAACGATGAACTGAACGCACCTCAATGATAAATAATGAATTTGAACGGTGAACACGTTCATATTTCAGCGTCCTCGCTTATAGACGACAGGACACTTCTCTCTTTATGTGTAACTTTATTAAAGTCCAGCGAACAGGTCACACTTCTTGTTTGTAACTCCGACACTCCTCTCATCCACCACTGTATTCTTCATTCCCCTTCCTCATTCACCCTTGATACGCCAACTCATCAGCCAATGAGAGCCTGCCAATACCACAAAACCCTACAGCCATTGGCCTAGAACTGTCACGTGCCCCACCCCTACCTGTTCACTGACCCTCAGGACATTTCAATACTTTCTCCTCAGGAGAGACGCTGTCTAAATCGAGTGCTTTCACCATGTCGTTGCTCAGTGCTCGTAACATGTCCGCGATGTAGCCGGAACTAAACCAACTAACTCGACTTCATACTACGTGACACATCACTTATCGCCATCATATATAGACTACGCGAGCAACGTATTCCAGGTGTTTTCGCCTCTGGCCAGTGTCTCAGCTCACTGGTTATCGTGTCTCTCTGTCTGGCCGGTAACCAGCCGTCCGGACCGCTCCGAGAATGAGGAGGAGGAGATGTTTCTTTACTTGGAATGCGGCCACTTTATTTCTGGGATAAACAGCAGGAGCGACACTCGCATCACCTCTAGGTGGTCCGTCACTTCTCTTTATACACACACTTTTAGCGTCTTTTCCCACAATACCCAGGTGCACTACGTCACACACTACAAACTTTCCTTAAAGGGGCAGGCCACACCTGCAACACAACAGCTCTCGGTCTCATATACAGATGGTAAGAGAACAGCAGAGACGCAGACTCACAACTTCATCCGATGCACCTTATTATTATCTGAGGGATTTGTACACACTGTCTGATAAAGATTCCGACAGTAAAGACAAGGGGTAGTGATGGATAAAGTTTCTTTAACAAGTTAAGTCTTTCATTCTCACTTTCCACCTTAAAACTATGAACTGAACTGAACTATGAACTAGTTCAGAATTTAAATGGTGAACTATGAACATGAACTATTCATTTTTACTTGTATGAACTGAACTTTGAACTAGTTCATGAGAGGTGTGAACTTGCACAACACTGAAAACTAAATATATATTTTTAAGCTATTAGGCTGCAGCTATATGTTTTTATAGAAAATGAGTTTAATGTGGCTATTAAATGTGATAAAAATGACTAAATGTGACTAAAACTAATATGCATTTTCGTCAAAAGACTAAGACTAAATCAAAAATAGCTGCCAAAATTAACACTGTTCTGGATGGGAAGATAGTGCTCCAAAAAAACAAAGATGGAACATTCAGTAAAACCAAGGTGATATGCACACTCTGCGGGAAGACGTTATTGTTTCACCGTAGCAATACACGGCTAAAGTACCACCGCAACGCGGAGCATGTGTTGGTCGGCGAGGGGCGTTCAAGTGGAATCCGCCAAACCAGACTCACTCGCAGGACACATTGTGCAAAAGAAGCGGACAGGTTTACTGTCAGAAAATGTGAAGTTAGTTTGCCTCACCAACTGGCTAAAGAAAGGAAGACTAGCTAAGAGGGACTTTAGAGGCATTAGATTGTGCCATGGTGTGGTGAATGGTGGTTTGACAAAAAATAGAAAAATGTTCAACCATACAATAAAAACAATGGCTAAGAAGGCCAAATAATTCTGTTTGATTTAAAAGAAAAGAAAAAGTTTTATTCAACCATACAATGGCTAAGAAGCCCAAATACTGTTTAGGATGAATGTTCCATATGGAATAGCAAAGAGAACTGCTAAAGAACTGCTGAGTTGCAGCACCATTGTTTTGTTTATTTATGAATAAAAAAAGAAAACATGTTAAATGAATATATCTCTCTTTTGTCAAATCTTTTTTTTCTCACAAAAATATACCGAGAAAATAGGTAATGTGATTAATCATGATTAATCCATAGAAACCTGTAATTAATTTGATTAAAAATTGTAATAATTTCACAGCCCTAATATTAATGAAATATTTTATTTGCGGCAGCCCTAATCAATATCATTTCTACCGTTTAAAGAATATGCCGAAACAGGAGCAGAACGTGGAGGCAGGTTTTTTCGACATGATGCTTTTTAAACAGGCGGCGATTATTTTCTCGACCTCTGGTTCCTTCAGACGAATGGAAACAAGCAGCATCTCTGGACAGCCCCAAATCTTACACAGGTCCTTGAACACGGCCTTGTGGAGTTTATCAATGATTTTTGGGGACATATCAAATTCAATATGTTGGACTTCGGCCCATGTTTTCTCAAACAGGTTTTGAGTGATTTCTTTTGTTTCGCCAAAGGTCAAGTTCACTTTGGACTTTGCATTCACTTGAGTGACGAGCTGGTCGATGAGGAGTCTGACATACATCTTTTTGCCGGACTCTTCTCGTTCCTTCGCAGTGACAATCTCTGATTCAACCTCCATTAAAGCGGAGGTCACCTTCTTGGTATAGTCACCGGCCTGTTTTGAGGACCACCAGTTCATCAGTGGCAGGAAATTGATCATTCTCTCCTTTATATCCGCGTACATCTTTCTGTGGGACTTACGAACAGACACTTTCTTCACTTCAACTGGACTCGCCATTGTGTCATAGGTTATGTACCTATAGAGGACATCGGAAAGGACGGGGGCGTTTGCAGGTGAAACTCTGTTCTTGGTCTCTGTCAGAAGCAGAGACTCCACACTGTCCATCAGAGACTTGACTGAGTCACTGCTCTGAACTTGGGTCTTCTTACAGAACTTCTTACGGACTTGTGTCCCCATCCTGAGCATCGATGCTGTTGCAAAAAGCTTTGCCAAAAGCTTCTTGATCTTCTGCCCCACTCCTTTCCAAAACCTTTTGGGGCTCTTTGAGAATTTGGAGCCTCTACGAGAATCAGATGGTTTGACGCTCTCCTCTTTACTAATTATCTGATAGATTTCATCAGCAGCAGCTTTGAACTCCAGAGACGATTCAGATATGAGCCCACTCAGCTCCGATTCGGAGATTTCATCAACAAGGGGTTCGATGATGTCCCTCACCTCCTTCATAATCATTTCGTGGACAGCCTCACTTTTCCCACTGTCACTGCTGCGTACTGTTGATCTGGAGCCTCTTGGCTTGAAAATGCCCTTGATGTCCCAAGCAGATTCGTTTAATACTCTGCACAGACAACTGAGCATTTCCTCAAGATTTTCGGCTGTGATCTGGTGACACCGTGGTGGACTGGACTGTGTGCTGGTGGAGTATGAACGCAGGCTCGCGTTGACCCTCTCTGTGACCTCCTCTGCAACTAACTCTGTGAATTCATCCAGAGTCTCAGAGTTGCTTGAGCTGCCCGGTACTAAAGTAAAACTTTGAAATAGTGCATCTCTCAGACTGGACTTGACCTTTTCGATAGTCACGGACATGCCTTCCTTTCCGAGGGTTGCTAGCAGTTTAGAGGACACAGTCGCTGTCATGGTCATAATAAGTTCTGCCAACTGAAACTCAGTCTTTTTGTTTGGTGCTCCTAATTCTAACAGCCTCCACTCCTCCGCAGTCAGCTTGGTGAAGATAATGTCCAAGTGCGGGCGAATAGCTTTGACTTGTATTTTGGGTAGCTGTAATTCATGAGATGGAGCCATTGTGAAGCTGAAAACGTATCTATTGAATGTAAGTCTTGCAAGCTCTTCTTAATGAATCTTGTTCTTGGTTCTTAGTATACAACCACACCTCATCAACAACATGTTAAAGGTCAAAGGAAACGTTAAACATTAAGGGAAATAGGAAAGATCATAGCCACTATATAGTGAAAAAAAAGTAAGCCCCGTCCCCATGAATGATATATCAAACGTTGCTAGGTAACAAGTCTGGCCTTTTGTTCAAAGCCATATGGTTATATACACCTTGACAACCTTGTTGGCTCAACAATTTTTTTTGCTTTCATTACATAGGGCAGTAAGGGATACAGTAATAGTAATGCACCTTGACATTGGATGCCACCTGCCAATAAACCGAACAAAGAAGCAGCAGCAACAGATTTTGTGCATATAACAATAGAGAATAAAGATTCGTTTAACGAACTGGTAGAGCTGTTTTTATATGTTAGGTGTATGAGTGTTTAGCTGCTTTCAGACATGCACTAGAATCCAGACATTTTGCTGAAATCTTTCCAAGGAGCTGTGTTTGAGAGAGCAAATGAACTTGTCTGTTGCTCAAGACATTTATCTGGAACTTTGCCTCCCAGACCCCAAATAAGTCCTTGTGAAAATACAGCTGGAAAAGATAGTGGGTGAGCGTGTTGATGACGTCTGTTACACGTGCCAGACGTAAAATTGAAAGGACATAAATATCCCAGGATAACAATGAAGAACCATACATGTAGAAAACGCAACGAAGTTGTAAACTTGGAAAGACAGACAAGATTCAAGAGCATTTTGCAATAGGGGCCAACATCGGTGTATATTGACACGATTACGTATGCACAAATTTTCCTAGATAATCCTACGAAAGGTTCCAAACGACAAGTGCGTCTGCGCAGACCTCTGCCGCGCTCTGATCAAGCAAGATGGCGGAGATTGCTGTATCCTTGGTGGAAAACACTGTATTTAAGCCATGTTTCTTAATAAAAATGCGTTTTGATGATATTTATGGCGCGATATGTCTGTTTCAGTTTCAATATTTTCATTCATGGTTTAAAAAAACAAACCGTTAATGTGTTTTCTAAACCCTATTTTCACAACCCTAATCTCAACCCGGAAGAACCATACAGATAACTAAGAATTGAATGGTGTTCCCGTACGTTTGTGTGTGTTGTTCCCATCTTTGTAGTTCTAATGTGTTTTAACTATTATGTGAGATTGCCACCGGAAACCTTGCATGCTTCTTTATGTTTTTTTGGTGTGAGAAAAAACCTGTTTAGTCAGATTTAGTGTTTCTTTATAATAAAATGGTAAAATCTAGTTTTCTCAAGGTTTTGGCCCTACTCAGTGGCGCCCCTCGTAGGTTTGCATTGGACTATGGTATCGTAGTTCAAGACCTTCCAAAAACAGTTCATACAATGTCTGTTGCAGATTTAGTTTCCATCCTGTAAGCCATCAAAACTGACTAAGGTGCAAGGTTCAAAGGTCATCCCTGAGAAGCAGCCACAACTTCCCACAATTGTCAGATATGGTAAAAATATGTATGTTTGCTTTATACACAATCATATGTTTCAGTTTGGACAAAGTAAGATACATCTTTGTACATTAACAACCCAATTTCTCACACCACAGCCTCAGACTGTTTGCCCTCCTCCCCTCTGGGAGGAGCTACAGGGTCCTCTCAGTCCAAAGGAATTCAGTTCAGTCACTCTCAGACACAAGGGCTCCCCCACACCAGAGCAGATGACTGAGAGAAAATTACAATTGCCAAGTCTTTGTGGCAAAGCTTGTCAAAAGTTTTTTTCCATGGCAGGGCCGTGATCTGTCCTGCAATAAAACACTTGAATAAAAGCAACACAACCCAACAGAAAATGTCCAGACTGCACTGAAGTTTGGTATTATTAGTAATGGTTCCTAGAGGATTCTGAGGATTTCGGTGACTTGCAGAAACTTTTCAATGTCATGGTCCTGGGCAAGCTTCCAGGTTCCAGGTCGCTTATTCTTTTCAACCCTTTCTGGTTGTGATGATCCTCTCTGCACCTCAACTTGTTAAGACCCCGTGATTTAAGACATTTTACCTTGTACTTCCTGCTTGTGTTTATTTACGTTATCATGTGCTTGTTGTGTTTATGCTGTCAGACCATGTGTTAAGGTCCCTTGATTTAAGAAATTTTCCCTTGTGCTTGCTGCTTGTGTTTATTTATGTTGTCATGTGCTTGTTGTGTTTATGCTGTCAGACCATGTGTGTTTTGTTATTGTCCTGAGACTCCGCCCTCTACTGCTTCCCGCTCTTTTCCTCCCTCACCTGTTCTCTATCGTCACCCTGAGTGTTTGCCTGATTTGTTCACCTGTGTCTTGTCTTTGTTCCCCCTTCTATTTAAGCCCAGTCTTTCTGTTGTCCCCTGTCGGATTGTATCATTTTGTCTGTGAAGAAGCGAAACCAGGATACTGCTATTTTTGAACTCTGTTATCTGTACTTTTCCATCTTGGTCTGCGATTGGGTCCTTGCTCTGAGAAAGCCTAACACAACTGCACCACCAAATCAAGACACACTATATTGTTTCTACTGGTTTTCCGTCAAACTTGGTCATTGAAGAAGATGCCAAGCCTCTTTTATCTCACTGCCTTCTTTCTGTGATTCAGGGTCGTAATGTCATCATCGATATGTATGAATAACCCTGAGCTATCTACAATACCCATGTAGACTCAGGGTTTTCACATGCATTTGTTTTCTTAACTAACTCCGCTATTTATAGCAGCTTAACTGGTGTCAAACAAAAGCAGACATAGCAAAAATCCACATGTAGATGTTGTACGTTTTCAAATCCTCAGTTTATTACGTTTATAAAGTACAATATCATTCCAAATATTTACCAGAGATTTAACTAGATTTAAACAAGCCTAAAAAGACCACATTGATTTTATTTTTGTGAAAAAACGTTCCATTAATCTGCTTCCTTTCCTTCCAATCAGGTGTGAACATCATCAGCCGGGCGCTGCGTATCCCCGCCATGCCTGGTGGTATGGGAGGCATGGGTTTCTAATCAGACTCCCCCACCTGCTGCTAGACAGACTCTACGGGCAGAGCGGAGCTGGAGGTGGCTGAGGAACAGAAAAACAAAATCCTCCCGAGAACCTGCAACCACCTCCAGCGAGCCATGCCCACACTGACTGGCCATGAGTATGTCAGAGTGCGACCCCCTCCGCCCGTATTCACCTCTGCCTCCTGCCTCTCAGTCCGGTTTCTGGAGGATCCGACTCAGTCGTGAGAAGCAGACGCCATCGAGTTTAAACCACCAGCTCCCAAAGTGAAGAGTAAATAAATATTCCTCCAAAAAAATCTAATTGACCATTTCATTTAATTTCCGAAGCGTCGCGCCGCACAGTGCCAAGGAAAGCCAGGAGCCTACTATCCACCCCTGTTAAACCTTTGTGCGAAAACATGATCTTAAACGATATTATATATATATATATATGTATATATATATGTATATATATATATGTGATCTTTAGACACATCCTTTTGGATCTTGAATTAAAAAAATTCCAATTTATTTAACTATATGATATTGAATAGGTAGCTAAAACAAGGGAACATTAATACAAATGCAACATTACATTCAGATTTTAATATTACACTATTTCAGGGTGACAAGCTGTTAATAAGAAGTCAGATTCTAAATCCCCCCCAGTCACACAATCCCCTGTCATCTCTTTCTCACGTTCAGCTACAGTCCAACTCTTTCCGGAGGTCAGGATTATGTCTTGATCTGTTGTTCAGCCCCGACACACTGCAATGTTACTCTCACTGTCTCCGAAACCCTATGAAGTGATATCTCATAACATTTTATTCCCTCTCCCGCTCTCTCTCCGACCGCATCTTATCAAGCACTTTGTGGTTTTCTTGTCCTTTCAGTCTATGTGAGAGCGAGACTCCAGTAGTCCAGAGGTAAGATTAGGACAGTATGGCTGAGATGCAGGAGGAAAGAGAAAAAATCTGTCAGGGATTAGAGGAGATTTTGGGGAATTTTATGTCCTTTATTCAAGGCCGGTAGAAATGTTTAGATGACGAAGGAGAAAAAAAGTATGAATTATGTTATTGAGTTTTATGAGTTTGTTCTTTGCAATGGGTTACCAGCATCTGAGCGTTATTTTCTCCTGTTTACGAGCGCGTTGCTGCAGGAATAGAGGTGTAAACATGCAAATTCCAGTAATATACAGCAGTTAACCAATTTTTTTTTCTTTCCATCTGTTTGCAGTGGGCGCCAAACAGGGTATTAAGGTGTACACACGGGCCCACGCGGACAGACACGCAGAGGGTCAGGTGGAGGCAGCCCGACAAACACCCCTTCCCAAATACGCACATATGCACTTCTGAAGGGCAGCCAAACCACACGGAAAGACTGTGCAGTGGCAGCTGGATCAGGGTTACACTGTGTGAGTCTGTGTGAGTCTGTGTGAGTCTGTTGTGTGTGTGTGTGTGTGTGTGTGTGTGTGTGTGTGTGTGTGTGTGTGTGTGTTTGCATGTGTGTGTGTATAGGTTTAAGAGGGTGCCAGCAACAAAACCAGGGCAAAGCTATTTATACATCACTGATGCTGATGGAGTCTTATCTAGCACCGATGGCCTCAAGCCCCCTCAAACACACCCCATTACCCCACACACAGCGCTACGTACCCCACACGCACACACACACACACACACACACACACACACACACACACCACACACACACACACACACACACACACACACACACACTGCACCAGTGCCATACGCCAACAGCAGAAGTTTGCCCCTGTTAACACACACAGCGAGTTGATCGTGACGCTTTCGCATCCGAGTCCAGAGCCCAGTATTGTTATTATTTTCCACATCAGCGGGTTTGGGCCACGTCCAAATGTGAGAATGGGAAAGATGTGAGCTTCTGGCGAGGGACACTCAAAGCGGATTGTAACACTTAACTGTTTGCTAATTAAGCAAGCTGCACAATTTGATAGCTCTGCTGCAGAGAGTGCTGCGGTGGATGGCAGCTGAAGGTGATGTGTTGCGCTGATGATGGTTCCTGCTTATTTGCTTCTCTTTCACCTTGTTCTGCATCACCTCTGAATGTCAGCAACACAGTCAGAGCAACCCCTGTGATGGTAAAGGTCTATTTATAGGCGGGTGAAATAAAATAAGATGCAGAGGGCTGACAAACACGAGGGCAAAGAAATGTAAACGGCCCAAACTTACTTCTCATTTATGCTCAACGTTAGATATGTACACAGAGACAAACTTCTGTCCCTACTCTGTGTTCCTTTCCTCCATCTTTGTGCATGTTTTCTTAAAGCATACAGATTTGGATGAAACAGACTAAATGGAGCAGTAGCATCCAAAAATCTCATTAAAATATTAATGCAGTGGGGATACAGCTGTCACAAGTGTAGTTAAGTAAACTACGAAAACTTGGTAATAGAATATTGTCAAGATATAAGTCAGTGGTGTATTTAAGTATCCTACTTAATGTACCTGATTTTTCACCAGCGTGTGTTGGTATTTTTTTATAATTATATATTTTTTATGGGATTCTTACATGATCTGGTAAAGTCTGCTCTGCTATGATACTGCATCTACATTATGGGATGTCACTCGTTAGTATTTTTGGTAATTGGCGATGACAGTTTGTCTGGGAGGCCCAGGTGCACTGTGATCAGCCAGCCATGCCTACTCCACACATCAACTTCTGTCACACACACACACACACAAACACACACACACACACACGTTTTGGCCTTTATGCAGTCATACGAACCACAGTTATGTTTGAGGTTATGCTTTCTCC
Organism: Pseudopleuronectes americanus; assembly: GCA_038501795.1. Lineage (NCBI taxonomy): Eukaryota > Metazoa > Chordata > Actinopteri > Pleuronectiformes > Pleuronectidae > Pseudopleuronectes > Pseudopleuronectes americanus. Next base: position 6,599,061 of record CM076726.1, read on the forward strand.
CGTGTCCGTTTCTTGGTTCGCAAAAAACTACAGAACCATTTCCACAAAACATAGTGGACGGATTGGGATGTTGACCAAGAACCAATTAAATGTGGTTACAAAAGTAGGACCCGAATTCTTATAATATTTGATTTTGTTTATGAACATTGTTTGCGTGAGGAGGCGTTATGAATAATTTGTCACAGAGCTTAAGCAGGAGGTGGCTGGGAGTGAAGAAGTGCTGTTTTGATTTGCCTTGGAGAAGTGGGGTGTTTTGGTGCATGAAATCAACTGTGTGTGGATGTGGAGAGTTTTTACAGAGGGGGCACACTGGTTTGCAGTTGTATTACTAACATCTGTCTCCTCCTTCTTTTCCAAAATGTTTGTTGCTTTTTTATGCTTTTGAAAATAGGCAAACAGATGTACTCATGTTATTTGACCGGTGCTGGTTGGATTGATCTGAGGAAAATAGCAGTTTTCGCATGTGGGTATCAAACTGGATAAAAAAAACATGAAAGCTGAAAATTTGGTAAGCTATAATAAAAGTAAGCAATCAGTGTAAGAAAGCAAACAAGCTTCGGTTTCCTCTGTTGTTCAGTGAGTGCAGTGTCTGTTGGAGGAAATGAGGTGACCCGCTACGTTTGAACGCACTCTGACAGAACGCCTCGTCAGACGTCTGAGGAGCGTCGGCCAATCAGCTCTCATGTCTGTCGGCTAGCTCTGGTCACGTCCCAGGCACACGCATGAAGGATGCAACACGCACGTGAAGTCACACGGACACAAACATAAGACATAAAGCATAACACGCAAGGAAGGACACACACATCAGAGCTTTGGTATAATGCAACATGAAACAAACTAATCACACACACACACACACACACTCACACAACACACACACAACAGAGCAGTGACTCAGATACTCTTCCCTGACAGAAACCGACGCTCTATCTTTCTCTCTCTGTGTGTGAACATCATATGGCTTCCACTGACAGGGACGGATGGCTGTGCTGCAGTCATTAACTGCTGTCCTGTGTGTGTGTGTGTGTGTGTCTGTGAGTGTCTGTGCGTGCATGCATGTGCGTGTGTTCCTTCTGCAGCTACACTGAAATCAAGCCAATATGGGTGCTCTGTGGGAGTCAACTTAAAAGCTGCTGCACCCACATGTCACATCCTCTTACGTAAGACGTGAGGACAGGGAGGAAAGAGGAAAGAGAGACATCTTAACAAGCAGCCGGCGTACACACTGAGGGTTTACCATCAACAGCTAGTTTAGTTTGGCTAGTGACTGATTGCACTTCAGAAATCATGTCTTCATTGTGAAACACACTACAAGTATCAATAAGCCTAGGAGGATCCAGCCTGGAGGCTCATCTATGGGTCAACGCTTAACTGAGGAAGATACTGAGGATATACATTTGTCCGGTGTAGTAGTAGTAGTAGTATGGGAGGAAAGGTCATGTGAATTTTTCAGGGAATGTAAACAGGAATTATTTATGTGTAAAGTTTCTCAGTATCAATCAAGCATCAATATTGATAGTTTCTTATGCCATTTATTTATTCATTGATAGGGTGGGGTTTAGTGTTACTGCACACATTTACATCTAATTTACTTAAATCATTTGATCCAGTTACAAATACCTTGTTGATGTACTTCTTATTAAAGTACTTGTACTTCTTATTAAATATTATTTATACATTTATTTTGATAAAAATTTAATGGGGAAGAAATGCTTACTAATAAAGTGATGTGCGCTGAAACGTCAGCAGCAAAATACATTTTAAATGTTTTGTGTCAATTATCTAAATAATGGGCTTATCTGTCTCTACCAAACACACATTTTGCCGCGGCCCATAGTGTAACTTCCAATGACCTCTGAAAATGTGTAATTTTTTTTTCAGATTAGAACACCGACCAGCCCAAGCTGACACACATGGTTTTGTTCAATAAACTGATTAACTATCTCAGGTGAATCACAGTGTGCGGTGAGGGCCCTGTGAGGCATGCTGCACCGTAAATCCCCCTGATCTGCCCTCTGAACGAAATCCCTGCTGCTGATTGGGGGAGACACCATACAGCGCCCTGATGTTTCTATATCCTCCGCAGCCGCTGCAGAGAGGGAAAACTTGCCCTTCACTTTCACCAAACTCTGCGGTAGAAAACACAGCAGCGCCCCTCCTCCCAGCCTTCTGTCTCAGCTCACACTCCCAGTAAGAGGGGAACAGGAGGCTTCGCCGCTCATGAATAGTTGAATACCACCAGTATAAGGCCAGGCAGTGGATCCTGCCTACCCCTGCATATCTCTTGTGGTTTTGTGTTTATAATGATGTGACGCTTTAGGGTGTGAGGTGATGGATTATGTTGGAATAGGTACGCTGCTCACATCTCGGCTTTTTTACCTTCGATGCATGTAGACCGGAGCAGACACACCATGGCTTTGTGAACGGAGAGTTATATCTCCAGGATCATTAGAGCAGCTAAGTAGAAATGATTTGTCGGAGATCTTGAATTATATGTAGCACAGTGGAAATGCATTTGTTTCAACGTTTATATCAGGTCCATCAGGTTATGATAGTCTGGGGTACTTTATTGAATTGGACTACACTGTATTGTAATTATGCTGAATGTTCCTCCTGTTAAGAAACAAAGATGATTCAATTTCCCCCAGAGTTTTGTGTTTTCTGCAGAGGCTGATTAAAACCAAACCGCTATAACCAACTTTCTGCTGCCTGCATGTCAATATACTCCCACCTGTAGCTGTCTATCATTTATAGCCTCCAGAATCAATGCACTGTTATACAAACACGCTCACAGCATGATGGATAGAATCGGTTAATAAACACAGTAAACAGTTTGCATAGTTTAGGAAAGGGCTACCGATATTCACAAATTAAGATCTACAACTCTCAGTATTTAGACATTTGTAAGGAAAGAGACTAAATTAAGCTTCTATTTATCTCCAGTTTGCATGGCTCAGAGGAAGATGTCAGTGTATGTGTCATAGCAGGGGCGTTTCTAGGATTGAAAGAAAGGGGGGGCTTAGCCCCTAAGGATGCTGAATGTTTGCGCGCGCTCATTTGGGGCTGCGGATATCCATTGTTTCAGATAGTTCATAGATTGGTTCAATCAGAAAGAATGTGACTTTTCTCTGTATCTTTGCTTGCATTCATTCAGTATAAGATAACAGAAGAGACAGAATTTCAGGGTCATTGTGAAATTTGACAACACAAATATGAACTTTTCTCAAAAAGAGAGAAACAATTTTCAATGAATTGGATGATATACTGGTACAATAGCGTTATGAGGGACACTATGACATTTAGTTTTCACTAGCATTAACTGATTATAAACAACATTCTATAGGCACTGATATTATTGTTTTAAAATACTAGAGATAGATATTAATGCAAAGAATAGAGAGCTGTCGATAGTTATTTCTTACATTTCCAATTTGCTCGTTCACACTCTTGCTCACTGGAGACATTTTCTAACAAAATAGCTTAGTGTTAACATATCTCATTACAATATTGCCTTTCATTTGCCTGAAGTAAACCTAAATTTAAGCAGGTAACAATCGTTAACAACTATTAATGGCTGTAATCCTGCTGTCTTGATGAGAGACGTTACTTGGCAGAGTGAGAAAGTCAGCGCAGCAGCGATGCAGACTCCCCAAGGTCCTAGTGCCGGTCTTTTATTGTTAAGTATGATGAGAGGCTATTGGATTGTAATTTGAAGGGGGAGAAAACATACAAACCAGAAACGCACTCACATATGTAGCATGTTAGAAAAAGAACAGGCCTAACTGCAATCAGTACACCAGGTTTTTGACGAGGCCTGAAAAACCACCGAAAGAACAGTAAGTTATTTACTATATTGCATTTCAAGGAGCTACTAACTGAACATTATATAAGTTAACATTCAATCTGCATTCTGTTGTATGTGCACACAATCACAACACTTATTAATTTCTTTACTTCTCCTACATATGTGGTTTAGGAATGAACCCATGTTTGATGTAAGCTATAAGATATTCTGTGAGAGGATCATTCGCCACAGGCTGCTTGTCAACCAAGAGAAGCTGAGAATGGGCCAGCTGAGGAAGGCCTTCATTGAACTGGTGAAAGCAAATGAAGGTCTTGATGATTCAAACTACAGGGAACTGCAATGCATTTTTCTCTCAAGTCTTATTATTTGTCACGTGCAAGGCCAGCTTTACACAAAATGTGTGTGACAGGCCTGTTTGGAGAAATAGTTTTTAAGTCTTGCTGTACAGACATGTACCAGTTGGCAACAAGGAGAACAGCTGATGTGTAGTGTGTGTGTGTGGTGCGGTTTGTGATGTTGTGTGCCTTTCTTGAGCATCTTTGCTGTTAAATGTGCTGTATGGCAGATAGGTTCTAGCCTGTAATGTCTTGTACCACCTCCACCACTCTCTGCTTTTGATGGTACTCCTGTGACTCTTCATTTTCACTGTTTTGTTGTGTTGCAGACAGGATATGTTGAAGAAGAGGCTGACTCGTGATTTCCCCCAGCTGGTGTTTCACATCCCCACCAAGCGCAACGTCTGCAAGCTGGTTATGGCAGAGACTCTGTCAACAGATGGACTCGTGGACATGCTGCCTTATCCATCAGGTGGGGAAACCACACTGTCTAGACTAGAGAGTTGAGCCACACAGACAGCCAGACTGAAAAAGGGACAACAAAGTGCCAAACAACACAAGAGGACGCAAGGACACTATATACAGCAGCGTTGTTCTTAAAAAGACATCTTAGTAACACATCTGGCATGTCATGCCCATGGCCTCCAACCTCTGAAAATGTTAATGTCACTGAAGCACAAACTGTTGTTCCCCTTGCACTATACAATCTAGTTAGCTGGATTAAAGGTGCCAATGAGGAGCCAACACTGGATCATTATGTCAACATTGCTGATAACTTGCATTTGAAAGTGTTGTCTGTTTGTCAAGACATTGTGTACCTTTCTTCCAAGGGCCGTAAGCAGACACAACCTATGGTTGGCAAATAGAGGATGGGACCTGGCACGTCACCTGGATGACCAGAAATCTGGCCCCTGACTGTGTTTTGCATGTGATACACTGCAGCTGCAAAAGTGCCTATGAGACAGGCAGATGTTCCTGTTTTTCTGCAGGACTGTGTTGTACAGACTTATGTCGTTGTTGTAACTGTGCCAACCCAAAATAAACTGAGGAACTGGAAGGTAACTGTCCTGACAGTGAGGACTGAGTGTCCTTAATCTGTTATTCCTTATTCTGTTTTGTACAGTTTTATATATCATATTCTCTGATTCTCTGCACTTTCTACAGGTTGGAGAGCCTGTGACTCAAGCATTTCACTGCCAGCGACTGCTTAATGTTATTGTTGTGCATTTGATAATTAAAATCTTGAATATTTCATATTTTTAATAAAGATTGTTTTTATGGTTGATCAGTGTTGTTTTCATTTGTGGAAGAATAATGGATGACTAAATTAATGAATAAATTAACAAACAAATGGTCATTAGTATAAGTACAATTACTGCCTTTTATTGTTACAAGGAAGGAGGTTTATTTGTCACATACATACAAATACCAACGTAAAGCATGTAGTGAAATTTTGTTTAGTGTTAAGCTTTTTCTGTGCAAGTGTTAAGAAAGAAAGAGCAAGAAATATTTTTCATTAACAGCAAGAGGGAGTATAGAGTGCAGCATGTGTACAGTCCATGTGCAAGTGTGAAAAAAAAGTGTAATTGCAGTTTATATAGGCATTGTATGTGTTCAGGATACAGAATGCTTGAAGAAAGAAGCTCCTCCTCTGTCTCTCTGTTCTGGTCTTGTAGCAGCAGAGACGTTTTCCTGACCTCAGTGTTTTGAAAAGTCCATGGTCATGTCAGGACACTATCCACAGCTGATGGGTGATGACACTTTGAACTTCCTCAGCTGACGTAGGTTTCCTTGATTTCTTCAGTGTGAGCTGGGTGTTCACGGTCCATGTTAGATCGTCATTAAGGTGTATTCCCAGGTATTTCAAACTTGATCTAAATGACTTAACATAAACATAACATTATCGTATATTTGCCTCATTGTTGTTCATTGTAAATGGATTTGCATTTATATAGCGCTTTTCTAGTCTTGATGACCACTCAAAGCGCTTTACATTACAGTTTCACATTCACCCATTCACACACACATTCATACAGTGCATCTAACCCAGCACTTTGTTATTCTAAGGGGGGGCCATTCAGGGTTCAGCATCTTGCCCAAGGACACTTCGGCATGCAGATGGTTCAGACTGGGAATCGAACCGCCGACCTTCAGGTTGGAGGACGACCACTCTACCCCTCAGTCACAGCCGCACAGCTTAGCACGACTCAATCTTTTTTATGAGCTAAAGATTGTGTAGATGCCAGACTGTGGAGCGGGATGAAACGATAACAGGGTTCACCTTACGGCCTATTAGTTTATATTGTAATTTAGATGTATGTCCATCAGAAATATAAAAGGTGGAAAAGCTGTCTGTGTATTACATATACACACTTAACTGCATCTTATCTGACATTCCAGCTCCAGTATAAAAGTACCAGGTAAATTCAGATTCCATTTTCATGGTCTCAGCTCATGGTGTAAATGTTTGCCAGGCACAGGGTTCAAAAGGGTGGTACTTAAACTTTGAACTAATCATGCCGGTGTTTTGTGTGTAACATGCAATAGAGCAATCTCACCTATCATTCACTATAAAGGATAACCAATCCTATCCACCACCTGTCCTCTAGATGGAGGATGGACTCACTCTGTAGCTGTGACGACACTAACCCTAACCCTAACCCTGGCTAAACCATTTCTAACCCTGACCATAAAACCAAGTCTTAACCCTCAAACAGTCCATTGAATTTATGAAAACTTTGCAAAATGTTCTCACAAAGTCAAAATGTCCTCACAATACTGGTATGGAACCAAAATTGGCCTTCATAACGACAGATAGACATGCGCACACACACACAAGTACACACAAACACGACAAAAGTGATAACCAACACCAACAATGCTTTATCATTGTGCACTAGTCGCTTCTCTTCCTGTGTAACAGCAGTCTTTGCAGTTGCTAATTTAAGCAAAAAGGAGAATAACCAAAGAGGAAGTGAGAATACAAAATGCTATAATGGAAGAGTAGGAGAACAAACCTCAACATCTGAAAGCCTCTGCCCCAAAACAGGACATTTTGTTGCTACACTCAGGATGCACAAAATGTTCCTAATCAGCAACAATGAAATAACACTCTACTAACCTAGTCTCATAATCCCACAACTAACCAGTGAATGCTTACACCGACAACAGAACATTTACATGTTATCAGTCACACTTTTTGTCTATTTTAGTGATTGTAGTTCCTCCACAAGGACACATTTGTATGACAGTTTCGATCATGTTTTGAAATATAATTTAGTTCTGGACACAAACGCACACAGGGTAACAAAAACAGAAAATATGTTTTTTGCAATTAAGGGGTTTTGTGAAGAAAATCCAAAATCCAAAGTAGAAAAGAGATCTTGACAAAATAAATTCTTCTTCTCTGTTTGGTTTATTGGCAGGTGCATCAATGTCAAGGTGCATTACCGCCATCTACTGTGTCTTCTTCTGACACAGTAGATGGCACAGATATTTCTCGATTGTCCTACTTTTACAGCATAAAATTCGAGAAGTAGAAAACATGTATTTCCATGGACTGTGTGGCTCAACAGTCGTTAGAGCTCATAATCATTCAACGGTAGATTCAAATAGACAACAAAACCAAGAGAAACAATTCAGTGCAGTTGTAGTATTCGCCATAAGCTTTAAGTGATAAAAGTCTGTACAGACGTTGGTCTGGACGACTAAATCGAAATAGTCATGATCATGACGGATCTCTTCAAAACGTCTTTCTTCCTTCTCCACTGGACAGGTAGTGAATGGGGCAAATTCTTGTCCTTTCTGGAGTGTGACATCTGTTTGAGAAAAAAAAAGTGAACGTGTGTACGTTGCCCCTTCTTCCCTCCCAACCCCAAGCAAACTGTTGAAATGTGCCAATCAGAAACATGACACTTACTCAATGAAAAGGGTGTGCTATTAAGATTCCCTCCCTTTCATGGTCACGCTCATTAGTCCTCTACTTGCAACGCGTGGACGATGTCTGCTGCTGTGAGACTTACCAGAAGAATGCTCACCCCAAGGATAACGCTAGGAGCATTCGTGCTCTTCGTCCTAACATCTCACTGTTCATCAACAAACGGTACAGTATGAGCTCGATATTGATGTATTCTGCATTTTGTGCGGAAACATTCAAAAACGAAATCGGGTTGATGACAAATTGATATCTCCTATGAGACCTTTGGTTTAATTTGTATTTAGGATGCCTAAACTGCACGGATAGACTGGTTTGTTTCAATGATACTGTGAATGCAACTCTAGTCTGTCAAAGTTGAACAGGAAGCATGTTTTTAAAGAGAGAAGCTTCACTATCTATCTTTTCTGTCGTCAGAGCATATAAACCTATGCAGGTGATGCATGCTGGTCCAAATATGATGGTGTGGAGCATAATTTTAACAGATTTTATTCAACTTTATAAGTGTATACTCTCTGCAGATGCCCAATTCTCCCTCACCAACAAGGCCACTGGGTTTTGCCTGTTGACAAAATTTACCCGTTGCCTTGACGTCCGCTGGACGACCGGTAATCGGCTTTTCGCTGTCATGACCAAAAAGTGCCTGGGAGCGCAGGGTAAAAGTGTGGGGAGCGAAGTGAGCCTCTACGACTGTGACGACAAAACCGACCTCCAGAAGTGGGAATGCAGGAATAACACACTGATCGCCCTGAAAGGCAAAGAGCTCTACATTGAAGTCAAAGCCGAAGAATCGATTGCTCTCTCTAAAACGGTTGGGCCAAATAACCACCTCACAATCCCGGGGACATCTAGTGGTGCTTGCTCAAGAACATACAGAGGTATAGTATGACAACCACGTCTTTGGAGGGCACTAGTGTTGTATAGCCATGACAGTGAAGACCACGTTTTAAATTTGGTCATATGATTCTGTTTGGCTGCAATAGGCCCCTATGGGCAGATTTTTACTGGACTAATCACAAAACGTATTGATTCATATAGAACAGTTTAAATTCAATCAAGCACAACACTTTATCAAGATCCTTGTCATTAAAATTTGTCTGTGCATGTCTCGAGTAAATAAATAGTGAATGCAACAAGCAAATGAGTTAAGTATGTCCTCAAATAATGGCTAAACAATACACCCATGCAGAAACATTTGTGACAGTGCAATTGAAGCAGATGTTATTTGACCAAACTCAAATTTCTCTTTTAGAACTTTATACACTTGAAGGAAATGCGTTTGGCAAAGTCTGCATGTTTCCCTTCCTGTACAAAGACCAGTGGTTTGGGGAGTGCACCACGTACGACTCCTCAACAAAGCAACTTTGGTGTTCAGTTGAAACTAAATATGAACATGAGCAGTGGGGATACTGCCCGACTTCTGGTGAGTACTGTCTTCAGGACCGAAATCTTTTGTTACAGTGAGTTGGAAGGAAGGAATGAATCTTGTATATGTAAGCATTATATGCATCTTTAGGAAGACTATTTTTAACTCACCACTTTGTTAGACCCCTAACCCAATTCTACATAAATGTTTTGGTCGCTTTTGGATGAATCATTTTCATGTAGGACTAACTATAGCTTGTCGTTTGCCATATTTCTGTATCAATCCTCAGTCAAGGAGAACTGGGCGAAAAACCTGGTAACAGGATCATATTACCAGCTCAACACTCAGTCAGCTCTAACATGGCCACAGGCTCAGGTCAGCTGCAAACAACAGGGCGCCACCCTGGTCAGTGTCGCAGATCCCAACGAACAGGCTTTTATCTCAGGTAAGGTGCCACCCGGTGGATTTTGACTGTTACTGAAACAGATATTAAGGGGTTTGCTTGCTTACATGCCTACCAGCTATTCTGTTGTAAATTAAAATGTTCTGTTAAATTAAAGAACCCTTAATCATCACATTGTGTTGGAAACACTTTTCGTTCCGTTTGTTTCCTGCACTGACACAAAGATAGCGTCTCTTGATTTCTAAAGCCTGAAACACAGAAAATGATATTATTCAACCGGATAAAAGAGACATGATTCGCAGGCTTGTGATCGTTTGACTTTGATTTCTGTCTCTTTGTGGATTTGTTATTACGCAACAAAAGAAGGAACCGTGTGAAACAGAGGAACAATTTCTTTACCCTGTCTATTTCCATTCGGTCGTCCCTCTCTACCAAACACAGCAGTGGTAGGATCTGGGAAACATAAACTCTGGATCGGAGTGGTTCTGGACCCAGAGCACGGCTGGCATTGGTCCAATGGGAAGCCTTTCCGCTACTTGAGATGGAGTGAAGGTAAGTCTTGCATGAAATCAGTTATCTAATAACATATTTCAGTGAGGATACAAAGCATCAGTGATGTGATATAATGTATGTGAATGTCCACTACTCTGCAGAAGAAAACTTAAAACATCTCTTTTTTTCCTACTGAAGGAAACCCACTTCATAATCCAGGACACAACTGTGGATTTCTTGAAACTGTCGGGCAGCACTTGTGGCAAAGTTCATCCTGTGTGAAGAGACTGGGCTATGTCTGCTACAAAGACATGGTCCCACCCACTCCCCCCCCAAAGTATATTCATCCCTCGTTTGGCTACTTGCATTTTGTTGTGACAAGCTCACTGTACAAGATAAGTCATTCAATCCCTCAAATTTGTATTCCATCTATGTTCTTTTTTATCATCAGTTGAGCAAGGATTTTGTGCAAGCCCATGGATCCCCTACAGTGGTCACTGCTTCCACCTTCAGCGCTCTTTACAAACGTGGTCAGATGCACAGAGAGAGTGCCGCAAAGAGCGAGGAGACTTGGTCAGCATCCGCAACGTGGAGGACCAAAGCTTTGTCATCTCTCAACTTGGATTTGGTAAGGGAGGAGGCCACGGGTATGAAGACAGTCCAATGTTCTCAAGCAATCAAGATTGTGCGGGCCTTTTTTTTTAGCTGTGGGATGATTTAAACGAATAATGATCAAATACGATGTAAAAATCATATCCAACTCTTTGATGTCCATGTCTATAGCATCCGACGACGAGCTTTGGATTGGACTGAATGACAAGCTGACAGAGGGTCTGTTTGACTGGAGCGACCACTCTGCAGTCAGCTTCACCAGCTGGGAGTATGGGAAACCGGTGTCTACTGAGACAGAGGACTGTGTTCTCATCAGGGGGGAGGTAAAAAGCATTATGTGGGTATAATGGTGCATATAAATCCTTCTATTACTAAATGTGTACATGGACACATCATACATGGGGGACGTGTCAGCTCACATCATCATTCGTACTTATTCGGTTTGCACCAACAAAATCTAAACATTAATGTATGAGGCTTAAACGTTTGGATATTATCTACCCAGTAAATCTAAAAACTAAGTATTTATGTCTTAGTGGTGCTTTCTTCTTTCAGAATGGGAACTGGGCCGATCGCTTGTGTGATGAGAAACACGGCTTCATCTGTATGAAGCAGAGTGAAACTGAACCCACTGGAAAAGAAGTAGATCTGGACATAGGCTGCAAAGCGGTGAGTGAAGATTACATGCTATATGAATAAGCATGTGGCTAAAGAGGGTGTGTGTTTAAGACTCAAATTGAAATGTAAAAAGTAACTGGTTAATTCAGTCATTATCTGTAAAGTCTGCATAAATATATGCATCTACAGATAATATAGCCGAATAAAACAATGTTATCTTTGAACAACATTATAATTGTATTAAACACTTGGACTGCAGATCCATGTCTTTAACAACAGAATGGATATTCAGCCCTTCAACACAGTTTGATCCAAGCTCGATTTCCCACAGGGTTGGAAAAGACATGGTTCCTACTGCTACTTTGTCGGAGTTGAGACCAAGACCTTTGATGAAGCCAAAGATGGCTGCAAGAGCTCAGGCTCCTACTTAGCTGATGTTTCAAATGGGTAGGACATTTTCTTCATGTGATGCTAGTGCTATCAAGTGTTTGCTTCATACAATTCAATGAACATGTGTAAATATTTCCAGGGTGGATAATGCCTTCCTTGTGAGCTTGGTGGGGTTGAGACCAGAGAAATACTTCTGGCTTGGGCTCTCGAACCAGAAGGACCTTGATGAGTTTGTGTGGACCAACAGAGACTCTGTGACGTTTATACACTGGAACGCCGAGATGCCAGGTATGAACTAATATGAAACCCGTCTTTAGTCGGTAGAGATGAGATGCCATAATTTACATTAGATAATTTTTCGTTCAAACACTCAAGGTTACCGACAAGGTTGTGTTGCAATGACAACTGGGATTTTGGCTGGACTCTGGGATCTGCTGCCCTGCACCAACAAGGAAAAATACATCTGCAAACACCTGGCCGAGGGGGCAGTTGTAAACGCCCCACCACCCACTCAAACTGCTCTTCAGTGTGCTGAAGGTTGGACACGAGTGGGCTCAAGAAACGTCTGCGCTAAGGTACATCAACAGCCAAATTCAAAAGTCAGGCTATGGTAGACAAGTCAAATGATGATCCAACGATTATAAATCTTCCCACGATACTACTGTCCTTATCTGGCCGAATTAATTTCAAACCTACACCTCTTCTCTTGAAGTTTTTTACAGGGCCCCGGGAACTTAGGAAGACATGGTTTGAGGCCATGGATTACTGTCGGGCCATTGGAGGAGATCTGCTCAGCATCCACAACCCAGCCGAGCTATTTGTGGCACGGTATGAGTCGACTAAATACAATTCGAACCCGATGATGAACACAACCCTGATATCCAAAGCATTATTTCAGCAGTGAATGTCACCTTTTGTGAAATGTTAGATGGTAAGATTATTGATGTGTGTTTTTTCAATCGTACTGTAGCAATGGTAAGGCCTGGATTGGGCTTCATGTTCCTGATACAAACACCGGTTATACATGGAGCGATGGATCTCCGGTAAGTTGTGTTTTACACGTTTTAAAACTAATTTCATAACTCAAACATATCTCAGCATTTTTTCTGTACATGTATTTTATTCTTATTTACTATGAGTATGAATTTTTTGTTTTGTTCACAGTTAAACTTCCAGCACTGGCAGGAAGGAAAGCCTAACAACTTTAATAATGTAGAATCATGTTCTGTGTTCTTTATTGAACACCGGGATGAGTCCGGGTCCTGGAATAATGTGAACTGTGAGAGTTACAATGACTGGCTGTGCCAGATCCGCGCAGGTACAGTTGAGAAAGAATATGAACTAAATGCTTATAGTTCGTCTCTTCTGAAGAGAATTGAATTGTAAACTTTGTGCCTTCTCCCATTCTACTAAGCTTCCCCCATGCTACATATTTCATGAACTCAAACATGTTAAAGAAAGGAAACAACAACCCCAAAATAATACCTCTCTGACAGTGTCGTTCAAAAGTAAACATTATATTTGTAAAAGAAAGAGTTCATGGCAGAACTGTTTGGATTTTGCAGAAAAATTTGACTATTGCTATACTAAACCAGATCAAACGATGAGGAACCAAACTGACAATCAAATCCCCAATTTCTGCTAATGCTGCTGTCATGAGCTCCATTCCCCCATAGTGCTAGATCACACAGCAAGTGTCATATTGAATATTAATAAGTGCTGTAGTAGTAAGAATGGTTGCTTTGTTAGCTTTGTTTTAGCTTTATTGTGATTGACATTGACAGATGTTTGTGTCTGTGCAGGACGGACTCCAAAACCCCCTCCGCACGCCACCGCAGTGGGTAAGTTGTTATCGTAAAGCCACAGACACACAAAACATCTCGCATGAACACCTTTAAAGTAATTCTGGCTAGTAGCACAACATTTCCTACAGTTGACTCTAGGTGTTAGTATGGTCTAAGTATTCTTTCATACAACCTTTTTAGATATAGATTACTTAAAGCGATACTGTACGTGGCTTGCATTTTGAATTGCTGCAATGTTTCCTTTTAATAGCAGGCGATTCAAAAAATGTCTGTCTCTAGTTTTTTATAACATTAAAAAATTTGCATTTTCATGTTGTCTACATACAGTAGGACGGTTAATTATTTATTATAGTGAGGAGGCCAAAAGAAAAAGTTCAATGTTTCTTGCAGATTACAACATCACTTCAGATGGATGGCTTTTGTGGAGAGGGAGTCAGTATTTCCTCAACACATTGTCAATGTTCATGGAACAGGCTCGTCACTACTGTAAGCAGAGGCATGGCGACTTGGTATCTATCAGCTCTAAAGAGGAAAACATCTTCTTATGGAAACAGGTAAACAGCACTCAAATTTGGCATTTTAATAACAAGATTTTTTTCTTTTATTAAAGCTTCTGTGTTTTTCTATGTTTGCTTTCACAGATATCCAGAGGCTATTCACAATGTTATATTGGTATGTCTGTGGATCTTGACGGGTCATTTTGGTGAGTATTATTGAAACCAAGACAAAACTCTTGGGCCTCCCTGTAATTTTCAAGGATTAAAGTCACAGTAACATTAAAGCATGTGCATCCTTAGCTTCAGTAAGTGACGTGATATTTACATGAATGGGGTTTATGGATTAAAAAAGATCTGGTGTCAAGTGATTGTTTACGTAAGTACAGAAAACATTTTTGCGTGTGCTTAAAGGTGGATGGATGGCTCTTCCCTGTCAGTGCAACTATGGGACGAAAATCAACCTACTGCTGATGCCTTTGATGAGAACTGTGTATCTATGACTTATGATACGGGTGAGTACACCAAAGCAGCTTCAGAGCAAATAACAAATAAAAGGAAGTTAAATTTAAGGTGTCATAGTATATGAATGAAATAAATAAATGACGAGTAAAATGTTACTGGTGAAATGTGTCTCATTGTATCTCTGCTGTGCTCACAGGTTTCTGGCGTTCCATCAATTGTGGCCAAGAGAACATGTCGTTTTGTAAACGAGGAGGCTCAGCACCTGCCAACACTACCATGGCCCCCACGGTTCCTCCTGTAGGCGGCTGCCCCATTAGGTGGACTAAATTTGACTCGAAGGTTAGAAATCACTGTCAGCCTTAATGGAGTTTGATGGTGGAAAAGAAAAAAATGCAGACGCTTAATCCAAAAAATCATAGCGCTTGGTTGTAGAGTGACAAAAAATGTCTTCATTTGTTGTCTGCAGTGTTATAGTATCAATAGCCAGAGCATCAACTGGGAAGAAGCAAGAAAACACTGCTTAACCATTGGAGGAAATTTAGTCTCTATTCCTACAAGACGTGTGCAAGGTTTGGTCCATTTCTGTTCATGTATTTGTGATGATCACAATCATATACAATCAAGTGTACAATATAGTGTGAAAGTTCCTTCTCGACCTTATTCAGGGGGGGTCTATGCTAGAAAAAGGATCCTGACTTATGCTGTTAATTAATCAGATTCCTGCAAAAACAATGTATTGTACCCTTCGATTAGGTGTGCTAACCCTAACCCAATTTTCAGCTAGCCTTAACCTAGCATCTAACTCTGACTGGAAAACAGATACCTTACCTAACTCCTATCTTTGAAATCTTTCAGCATTTCTAATCACTACAATGGTTACAGTAGGATCTGCAGATCTGTGGATAGGTTTGATTAGTCAAAGACGGGAGGGATTTTACTGGACGGATGGAAAGCCAAGGCGATACACCAACTGGGGATATAGTGTAAGTATATGTAAAACTGTCTTGTACATCACCAGCTATAAATCCTATTATGTTGCTGCAATTTTGAAGAAATGGGCTTCAGGGTGTGTCACTGCATCATTACACTTTGGGTGTGTGTTTAAGGTGAACAATCAAAACAAGAAGCCCATTTCTAAACAGAGATGGCATTGAAACACTCGTTTTCAGTTTAGTATTGATGTACTTGACAAATTAAGTATTTTTAACAGCATGCTAATTTATTCATTTAAAAAAAATTCTCCTGTAGAAATATTTACGTCGTCATGGATTCTTTTATCAACATCGGCAGGAGGTAACATCTCAAGGACCAAAAAACAATAATTTAAAAGGTTCATGTTGGAGTGAAATAAAATTGAAATTTTTTAAACTCATCTGTACTCTACCAGGAAAACTGCGTTTTGATGAACAACAATCCTTCCATTGGCACAGGGAAATGGTTCATTAAGTCTTGCAATAACTCCAATGGTTTTGTTTGTCATCGAAATCTTGGTGAGTTCATCCAGTCTGTGTTTTGAAAGTGACAATGTCCTAAAAGCTGATCATGCAACATTTTTGTTTAGAATAGTATGTCTTACATTGAGGCCCCAAGTGCAAATGGTATACAGAACCTTTCATCCCCAAAAGTCAAGGTTTACTTTAGTTGCAGCCCATGTATTAAGATTAAGATTTAGAAACATTGTTTTGGAAATTGTTAGCAGTAAATAATTGGCAAAATTCTTATGTGAAAGAATAAACTAATCGCTTAATTTCTGTCTTGCTCTCTACAGACCCAAATAGCCCATCTAGACCAGAACAAGTAGTTCCTAGCATCTACGTAGCTCTGGGAAACGTCAGCATTAAGGCTGTGACTCAAAATCTGACCTGGGACGATGCTCAGAGACATTGTGAAGGTGAAAAAGCCAACCTGGTTAACCTGCGAAATCAAGGGACACAGGCCTATGTGGAACTGCTGGCTATGAATCTCAAAGCTCCTCTTTGGATTGGAGTGAACAAGCAGCAGGTAAAATGCTGCAAATGTCTAAAATGTCTGTACTATTGCACAAAAACTCTCAGTTCCAGTGAAATCATAGCTTAAAAACATCTTCCAGTAATATAACTTGGGTTACATCGCAGATTTGATTAAGCAAAATCTTTCGCTTCATGAAAGTCTGCTTGAAACCTCCACAAGACATATGACTATTCTGCTACAACAACAATTTTAACCTGTTGCTAGTGCTTTATAGAAGTGTATTTCAAATGTTGTTAAATGCAGCATGCTGAATAATGTGATCCGCACTTGCTTTCAGACGGGGGGGTATTTTAGGTATGTTGATGGCTGGCACTTGAACTTCGCCAACTGGGCTGACGAGGAACCAAGCAGGGACCAACCTTGTGTGTACATGGACTTGGATGGAAAATGGAGGACTGCTTTTTGCAATCAGACCATGAATAGTGTGTGTATTCAGTCTACAGGTATGTGTTGACCAGAAACATTAATTGATACAGTCCACCATTCATTCGAAGACTCAAACTGTGCAGGATTACATTGTAAATTCTGAGTTACAAACTGTACAGGTAAGAATGATGTTTGCTTGTTAACCTATCCCTTAACTGGGACTTATCATGAGGTAACCATGAGGTACTGTATACATGTTGTTGTATGACAATGATCAAGAGTTCCAGTATGTGAAGTTTTTTATCAAATGTCATCACCATCTCTGTTCCTCACAGATGTGGCACCAACAGAATCAACCAAATTCCCCGGAGTTTGCCCTGAATTGATTGTACACAACTACAAGAGTTATTCTTGGCTGCCATTCAGGGGCTACTGTTATTTGTTTATCATGGAGACGCTTGGATGGAGCAATGCAGCTAGCAGTTGTGTACGGCATGGTAAGAGACACTCAGTTCAGAGAGAATGTCAGTCTCACTAGTATAGACTGAGAAAAAGCTGCAATATTTCCCCATTAATTGCTTGAATCTGACAATTTTTTTGTGAAGGTGGAGTCCTGGCTAGCATTGAAGATTCCTCTGAGCAACAGTTCCTCAAAAGCTACGTGGAAATATTTGTAGACAGCCTCAGCTCGTTCTGGATCGGCCTTTATAAAACTCATAAAGGTATTAACACTCAGAAAAAGATAATTTCAAACGATTCTAATAACTAAAATTAGTTTAGAAAAAATAAATTAGACAAACCAATCATGAAAAACGTTCTGCTGATCAAAGTGAGCTAAACTAGAAAGACACCAAATTGACTGAATTATAGCTCCAATACAATATTTTCTAAAATGTAATTTACCTCTTTTATTTGTGTTGCCTTGTGTAGCTAGCAGATACAGCTCCTTAATGATATGGATATGTTTGTGTTGCGCACAGGGACATGGATGTGGTTGGATAAAACCATCTTGGACTACACCAACTGGGCTGAAGCTGAGCCAACTTCTCAATTTGGAAGTATGGGAACCTCAGATGGGACATGGAAATCAAGTGGTCCCTCATGGGTTTACCAGCGACCATACATCTGTAAAACTCCTAAAGGTATGATCATCACACCCACACACTTTAAAAAAATATATTTTAATAATTACATTACATAAGCCAATGCAGTAAGACAAAACAATAGAAAACACTAGCAAAAAGCTAATAAAAAACATATTTTAGATTTTAGGAGATATTTCCTTTCTGAGCACAGGGGATGTGTCAAGTTTACCCCTGAATTTATAGGTGCAGAGCCTCACTACTTTGCCCATTTTAATGGAAAAAATCCACCTGGATGTAGGGTTGGAATAGATTAAAATTACAAATATTCCGTGAGAGATTCATTATGTAACCATTCCTCTCCTCTTCCCCGTCAGTGATGCCCATGGATCCAGGCACAAAACCTGGTAAGTTACACATGTTTCCCCTTAATTTGTGTAGTGAGATAAATTCAAAGTAAAATGTTGTGTTGACATGTTCGGACTGATCACTTTGGACTGTATCTGTGCAGAACCACACGAAGGTCCGGATCCTCACAGTCGTGTCCACACGAGCTTGATTATGGTGCTGGTCATTGCCATCGCGTCTTCACTGATGGCCATTGGATTTTTCATTTACAAGAAGTCCCTGCGTTTGTTACCCACCTTTGACAATCCACTGTACTTCAACCGGGAACGATCTCAGCCCGATGTGGTGGACACCAATAAACTGATGGAGAAAGCAGAGGAGGAAACCCCTGAGCCTATTATTGCGCTGTGATTTATCAAGTAGCATAATCTAGTGGGACATACACTGTATTGTATAACCCCGACTGATGTATTACACATTGATGCTTCTTTTATGTTTCGCTATAATTTCTTTTTTTTTACTATATACGGTCTACATTCAGTTGTTTAACAGTTTGTCACTAAATGTGAGTTTCAGCTGAGTTGGCGATGTCTAACCTCATGGAACAGAATTTAGGCTCTAGAATGTCTCAATGGGAATAATTAGTATTTTACTTTTTCTTTTTTGATGTATGACTGAATGTATAGGAATGTCACGTTATGCTTATGCCCACTAGATGCTGGTGAGTGCTTTTAATTTGAAATCTCTAAGCCTGTCACTGTTAAAATGAACATTAAACTTGGCAAAAAAACAATACATCTTCACTTGTTGCATTATTTCTTATCCATTACTTATCAGGTAACCAATGAATTCACTTTGGCTAATGGTTACTGACTGGTAGTTACTCGCATTTCAATAAAACCTCCGCTAGCTCAGGTGTACAGATACAGCTCAAAGACATTAACCATTAACCAAATCTAATTTAAAGTCAAAGTCTATCCTCTCCTTCCTCCATTTGTCCTCCATGTCATAGAAGCTCCGGGTGTAATTCAAGCTGTGTTGTTGACAAATCTCCTGTCAGACTCCATCATTAGCATCACAGCGAGCTAAGCTAATGTTAACTCATCCGGTAATTTAGACCAATGTGAGTTATAAACTTTCTAAATTTTGTTGTGAGGCCATCGAAGAGTTTAGAGTTTAGATTTAGGTCACCTGCGTTTCCTTCCGCCATCGACAGTCGTGGTAAAGGTGCAGTACCGTTTTTGTCCACAAAGGCTGGCTGCGGGCGCTTTTTAACCCGGGGGCGCTGTTTCACCCGTGCTGCAGGGGCTGCAACTGGTAACTGCCCTGAACCCACATAACTTTGAGACTTATAGAGTGACTAAGGATTAAAATAGCATTTTAAAGCCTTTATTCTTATTAGTTTGTATTGTGCTTAGCCCAATATAACTGTTTCCACAAAGTCAAAATGAATTCCTAGATTTAGAAACACTCACCCTCCCTATCAAGGGCTAGCTAGAGGTTGTTCTTCCTTTCCCAAGAAATGCAAATGTCTTGTCATGGTACTATGAGCAGCTGTCATTTTCAAAATCACATGAGAGTTGATCTGATCCTGTGGGGACATCGGCCTTGCCACAGCTTTCAAATCTGACATCGTACAGCATAATTTCATCGGGTCCATATCAAGGTGCTTTGAATGAAAAGAGCAGCGTTCCAGGTAGTGCTGTTGAGCCATTTTGCAACGCCCAATTCTGAATACCCCAGAATGCGTAAATTTTCTCCACTTTCTAATTTACTGCAAAGTTTAGAAACTTTTTGAGCAGGTTGAAGCCCTCAAAAACACAGTTCAATGGGGTCATAATAATAACAATAATAATAAACATTCTTTCAATTTCAATAGGGCCTCTCACCGTTGGTGCTCGGGCCCCTATAATAATAATAAGAATAATTTCAATTTCAATAGGGCCTCCCACGGGAGGTGCTTGGGCACAAATAATTGCCAAAAAACTGAATCATCAGTTAACCAATACAAAAAAGTAAAATATAACACACTGAAACTGGCCAACAACATCTCCTTTTCTTAGATTATACCAAAAGTCTACAATCCTTTGTGTCATTTTCCAATTAAAGACATAGTTTTGAATGAAACTCTTGATTTAAACTCCAATTATTTGTACAGACTTAAATAACATTTGTGATGTTCTGAATCTCAAAGGAATAACTGATGTCCCAGCTTAGAACCCTGGGGAACACCATTTGGTAATATTAAATAACTGTTGACAAACCTGCATGTGTAAATGTGCTTTCAATTATGACTTGATCATGATGTCAGTAGTCTTGAAGTATATAAAAACGTTTTTAAATAATTAACATTATTTTGCCATAATAATGACCCATGTTGTGAATTTGGTTATGATAATATTACAAGAATAATAAATAACGGACCCAAGGGTATTTTAAAAACATCATCTTTAATATATACAATTTTATTAATAAACTATGCCTTTCCATCATAGAAAGCCCAACACAAATATTGTAAATATATGTACAAATATTGCATTACATTTGGCGGACACTTTAATCCCCCCCCCTCAAAAAAAAATACTTACAATAAATGCATTCAACATCTATGATGGGCCATTTAGGGATTCAGTATCTGCAGCTTTGGCATGCAGATTAGGAAGACTGAGGATCTGACTTATGTTTAAATATATGCCCTAGCTTGGCATAGGCCCTTTTAACATTTGTTGAGAAAACAATACCTGCAGGTTGCTAAGGCCGGCATAGACAGGAGTAATGTCTGTAATTATCCCGGGCTCCCTCGGCTGCCCTCACTCTCCTCTGTTTTCTGTGTTAAAGAGTAAGTAGATGTCTGATAGCTACAGTGTATATACTACATTCCCCCAATAGCTGCCCAGCAGGCTACTTATGCCAAAAGCTGCACCCCACATGCGCAGGCCTGTTCAGACCCCCCCCCTTGAGAGCAGCAGAGAGAGGAACAGATGAGGTGACGCGATGTCGGAGGTCTGCAGGAGATGAGGATGGGGGGTGGAGCATGAGAGGAAACACAAGTGAAGAGAGAGGCTATGATTGCCAGCCAGCATGCAGTCGGTAATCACATTGTTGTCTTTTCCGTCTCACTCTTCCAGCCATTCACACCTTCCTGTCTTACATGCCTGTGTGCTCAAGGTTAACGGGAAGTTGGGGGCGATTTGCTGTATTAAGAATCATGAACAAATGACACATCCAGAAACCAGACTCTTCTGTGTGCTACCGTTGTACTGAGACAGAACAACTATGTTGGTCATAGTCACAGATAATTTCTTTTGAAAATAAATTCTTGGGCTTTTCTTTACGATTTTCAAAGATCAACACAGGTCACAGAATGTACATTAGAAATAATAATATTTTCTCACAAAAGCCAGTATTGGTATTTCATGAATCATATAAATTAAGCTGCTTTATTGAATGAAATATGTGTTTGAATAGATAGCAGAGGAAGTTTACGAAATGAAAAGAACATCAGGCACTAGAAAACCCAGGATATTACAATTATATGCCTCAACTCTCTGCACCTCCAAAATACCAAACAGTTGGCAGTTTAAAGGCTCTACCACTTAATATTTTATATGTACAATACATCAATTTACTATTAATGTTATAGACCAATCATGATGAACCTACAAAGAATTTCCCCCAAATGTTATATAGGCAACTTTCAGCTCATTTTCATCCATCCATCCATTCATCCATTGTCCTCCGCATTCAAGATCTGGTCACGGAGGTAACTGGCTTTGAATGTTCCTGATATCCCTCTGCACGGTCACACTTCCCTCTCCTCCTGGGGGATCCTGAGGCGATATGTACTCCCCCCAGCAAGTGTGTGTCTACCCCCGGCTCTCCTCGCAGTTGAGCATGCCGCTAAGCCTCCAATGGAAGATGGCCAGAAGCCATTGTGATGAGATGCCCTAGCCAACTCAACGTGGAGAGGCGGCAGTTCAGCTCCGAGCTCCCCCCTATATGTCTAAACTCATCATTCTATCTCTAAGGAGCATAAAACTTGGTGATTGCCATCTCGTTCTCTCGCTCACTGACCAGGGGTGTGAAGATTGCTGAGGGTTGAAACGTAGATTGACCGCTAAATCAAGGCTTTGCCCGGCTTGTCACCTCCTTCATCATCACAACTGTCTGGTATCACGCCGCATCAACCACCTGTCCATCTCCAGTTCCACCCCTCCCCTCCCCTCATAAACTAGACCCCAAAATACCTAAACCGCTCCACTAAGAGAAGCAACTCACCGTGAGCCTAGAGAGAGCACATTGTTTTATGGCACAACAAATGTGTTGTTTTGATCAGGTCTATGCTGCTATTAGCCCTGTTAGAAGCCACAGTGGGCAGCTGTTTTTACTGTAAAACTGGAGACAGTAGTAAGCAGAGCAGTTAGTAACTATAAAATCAGATATTTCCCTCATGACTTGGAGACCGAAACAGACCTAAAAGCAGATTATCAGACTTAAAGGGATAGTTCACCCAAAAATGAAAGTCAATTGCAGACGAAGCTCCAGAGAAAGATAACAGTGGACATCTAGGCTAAACACATGGTGTAAATTAGGCTGTTTCGAGTTAAATTTGAGTGCTTAAAAGACATCATAGGATAAGGATGGAGGCATTTTATCTATTTTTTTCCGTAGTTTTTTATGTTTGAAGAATTGGTCAGCATTTTCTTATTGGATTTGGCTGCAATGCCATTTACTCCTGATACTCCAAAAGTGTTTTGTGGACTCAAACACTCCCCCTAATGCTCCATCGGTAAAGTGGGGAGTAGATTATGAGTTCATTTCCATTTATGGGTGAACTTTTCACTTGAAAATTAAATGTAATGCCTGTTGCTTCATGTGCGACATCAGTAGCAAAAAAAAATGCATAACTCCATTTACTGATACGACATGATTAACTATCACCGTTTTCAGACATGACCTGCAGGTAAAGTCTTGAGAATTGAGTCCGGAGTTTACCCAGAGTTTGCCTTTCACACACACATGCACAACACTGCGGGAGGTTCTCTGCACAGACACGTTCACAACAGCATCAAATCCTCCACATTATTCACACCAGAGGTGGAGTAGCCGGGTGCAGCAGAGAGAGTGAGGAAGTTGTGTTATAACTCCGCTTCGGAGATCATGTGACTTTCTTGACAAAACACTGACACTGGCGTCAGCTCTAACTGTTTTCATTAAGTTGTATTCATTTTTGCTGTCTGTCGTGCGTTAGAAGCGTTACTCGTGAATCTTGCTGTGTTCCCACATCGGAGTCCTCTGACTTTCTACGGACTTTCTACTCAGAGGCCAGGCAGAGAAAGTCCACACAAACTTTTAAGTTCACACATGCATCTCTCTTCCAGAGAGAATACATGTAAGTGCATGTTCATTCCATGTCTGAAAACATTTCATGATCATAAGCATGTCTGCTCTCTGATGCTGGACAGGTAGCAAACAGGCTTTTATTTCTTCGTCTGAAAACAGCTGGATGCTGCTGCTCAAGAAAAACAACTCTAGAGAAACAGTGAGCTAAAAGAGCTGCAGAATAATCATTCTCTGTTCTTTCATTACTGCGAGCTGCCACTTTCACATTACTCACTGTCAATTGATCCCTTGCTAATATATTGAAAACTGATCAGACCACTGTTAACATGAACAGATCTAACATTAATCACTGGATGGTTTTGTATCAGTGTGTGTATTTTTTGGCATAAAAAGATTTTCTATCCATTATCGTGTTTAAGCTTGTCAAACAAACCAGGTAAGTTTCCAGAGGTGAGTAAAAGAGATCGGTGTGTAAGTGCATGTGCAAATATGTGTGCATGTGTGTTTGGCCCTTCCAGCCACAGGATTCATTATTTACAGGAGTGGTTTAAGTAGGACAACCCGGCCTTCAAAGCTACCTCACTATCTTCTTGTGCCTTGCTCTCCTTTCTCTCACCCTTCCTCTTTCTCAGCCTCTCCCGTCCCAGCCCTCGTCTCCTTCCTCGATTTTCCACTTCACACCAGTATCTCTTTTTTTATTTATTTTTTGTCGCCCTTTCTCTTTTTCCCGGCATCCTCTCTCCCGCTGTCTTGCGTCATTTCTTGGGTTTTCTTCCCATCTCTCATTTTCCTTTTCTCTCTCCCACTGTCTTGCTCATTGCCTTATGCTTCTGGTTCGTTGATTCTTTTTCATTAATTTAACAAAAAAAAACAAAAATAAAACCTACTTAATTATCTAAATTAATTTAAATATAAAAACATAACCCACACCAATAATCATACAAAAAAAACATACCTTCTTAAAAAAACATAAAACAAATAAATATAAACATCTCCTAACATTCTATAATTATTCTCTTTTCTCCTTTTTTTCTCTTTCTCACCCCCTTACTTTTTCTCTCTCTAACATCACTTACTCACCATCTATAACAACAAAATACCAACATAACAAACACACAAAAAAACCCCAGTATATATATATATATTAAAACTCTATAAAAAAATAAATAATCCTTATATCATATCTTTATAATTCTAATTACATTCTTCATACCTAACACCACTACACTTCAAAAAATGAGACATTTTCCAATCATAATTTACCAATATACAGAAAACAAACAACAACCCCATTTACAATAATAATTTATACTTTCTTTAAATCTCAACATCAATAAAATACTATGAATAAACCTACAAAAAACTTTTTTCATAGTAAATACATACATAAAACATACAAAATAATTCACTAATTCCCATTATCAACACAATTAACACAATACTACAACAATACTAACCTCAACTTAATATTTTCAAAATATTATAAATATTCAACTAAAATATCAATACTAAAACACACTAACCCAATTAAAAATATCATAAACCAAAATAACAAAAAACAACGAAACATTATTACTCATTCTCTATTAATACCACTCAAACAATCATAACAATCTCACAGATCAAACTAACCTCTCTCAAATGTACAATATCAACAAAAAACAAAAAAACACTAATAAACTTACAAAAAAACAAAAATTCTCATTCAAACAAAACTTAACAAGAGAAATACTCAGAACCACTCAGATAAATATCCTATAAGATACAATATCAAAAATTCAATAATCCTACACCTTTACCCCCTCCAAAACCACAATATTCCATCAGAGAGATAAATCTCACCTCACTCCTTAATCATCCTAAAAAATAAAAATCTCAATCTATCTCCAAAAAAAAAACCACATACTTCACAAATCTACACAACTACAACATCTATCAAATTCCCCTCTCACTACCACACTCACACTCTCACCAAACCCCCCCCCAACCCCCTCCACCAACAAAAACACCAAACATACAAACACACATCTCTAACAAACACTTACAAAAAAAAACACCAACCAACAAAACAAAACCCCCCCACCACAACAAACAAATATGAAAAACATTAAACCAAACTACACACACATATAACACATCACTCTCTCACACACACAAACCAATCAACTATAAATAGATAATCCCACCACATCCCCCCCCCAACACCACCCTCCAACACCCCCAATACCCAAACACATCCCCAACATTCCTACACAATCCAAACACTCTCACTCTAAACAAACCACAACAAACCATACTCAATTATCTTAATCACTCGCTATGGATATATTACTATATCTACTGATATAAACAACCTAAAACCAATACCACAAGATATAGATATATAGATAGATAGATAGAGAGAACAGATATTCTACTATGATAATACGAATGGACCACACAATAACAAAATAACTATAAAAACTCAAATCTTTCATATAATAGCTTGTATAGATCGATCACACCATATATCAACATCACTCACTCTAGATAGAGATATATAACAACAAAACACTCTCTACCCCACCTAACACCACCTAAAACCACAAACCAAAACCACTTAATAAAAACCAAACCCCATCCTCAGCTACAGCATACAAATAACTCCACCCTCTAATATACTCTAACAAAACACCAACACTCTCTCTCAAGTTCATGAGAATATCTCTGTGAGACACTATAGTATTCTCTCAACTAATTATTAACCCTTATACAATCTATATTAAGTGTTTTATTGGTATCGTTATAGATTTAAAATATTAATATCTTTTTTATAATTTTATATTACCATATATTCCTTTTAATAATTCTTCTTTATGAGTTGAATATGGATGTATATCTAAAATTCCTATAAGATGTGTTTGTTAATTTGATCTTTGTTGGATAATTGTTGGTTGGCTATAGAGTGTTGAACTCATTCTAAAAAAATCCTTAGATTAAGAATCCCCAACCCATAATACAATTCCTAAAATAGACTCACGTAGAATATCCCTTCATTCTACATTTTGTTATAATTTTACATTAATCCCCAAACACACCAAAACTCTCAACAACCACAAATATTCTACCACCACCCTTCCAATCTGACTTAGAGACCATACATCCATTCCCTTCCCAAAATAATACAACTACTAATGTACTCAAATGGTCCTCCTTCCACCATAGATAGTCAATACAAATAAACTTCTCTCGCCTCGTCACGCTTATCTCAACCAACTTCTATAACCCACATACCCCATCAAAACATCACTATTAACCCTATTCCTTACCCCCCAATCCAATTCACTTTATATAAATTTACATTGATTATAGTATTTTGTTTTTGAGGACACTCTCCCGAGAGTAATATATGTAATTTCATACTTAATCACAATTATATCCATCCAACACCACCCCAATTTACCCCCATTCTCAAACACAACATCCTCATTGTGCTGATTGGATGTTTATGTGAGAAACTCTTATACTCTCTATTAGGTGTAACATCATCATTTTACTGGTTTGTGTGTATCCCACTTATATCGTGGAACATTTAACAATGTATATTTTTATGTCGCACTCCGGGTGAATCAATATTCGGATGTCATGGTGTCACCTCTGGTAAATGTAACACTATGGTATGATTTGGTTTTTATTGTGTCTGCTCGTGTTGAAAAACAAACAACATCAGTAGACAGAAAAAGCGCGTCAGTAATACAAACCAACGCTCCACTCCCTGCCCCAAGAGTATTCATTTGTGGAGTGATATTGTATCGGATTTTGTAAGGTGATGTCAAAAAAGTTGCTAAATCCGTCGCTAGGTGTCTTTCTTTCCGATTAATAACTTGTTTTCTATTCATTTAGAAAGAGCAATGGCCAATGGAGAAACTCCACAAACTCTGGCTGCTGACCTCTCACTCGAGGATATTCAGGGATGCAGAGTTGAAGAGTGGCACCAACACTCTGGTGCCATGGTGCCATCTATATTTAGAATAAAGGCTGAGCTGGTTTGCTTCAAAATATTTTTTTTCCGTTTTCCTGAGTGTTGCTATTAAGTTCCGCGTTGAGAGTTGGGATCAATTCATATTTCACCAAGAACCCCCCAAAAAACATATATTCATTCATTGTAAGAAATTAATGTGACGAAGAGATTCACTTATTGATTTTCATAAGGAACTCTGCACTGTGACACCTAACAATCACTTAATAATAGAGATGTTCATCAGCTTTTCCGTACAGGAGAAACAGTACAACTTTGCAACGAGACATGATTTTATCAAACATTTATAACCTTGACTAACCTGCTATATTAAAAGCTCTGAAATTATTATTTTGAATGGAATTTACTAGCAACTTTAAATAATCAATATGTGACATTTACAGGTCTGTTTAGTTTGGTTTATTATGTTGATAATTTATGTAAGAGGTTAGGTCTTGGTAATTAACAGACTGTGTCAGGGTGATTTGATCAGATTTGATTGGACAGTGGCCTGGAAACATGGGCAACCAACCCAACACAATTTGATCAGATTTACATCATCTATATCAGAGTTTGGCAAACTCAGATTATTGGTGAACCGTCAACGGTTCTTGTGTTATAATCACAGTTTTGCGTGACCAGCCAAAGCGTGACAATCTTTTATCAACTTGGGCACAACCCACTTCAAACCAGGTCACTGATGTCCTGATATAGGATATATCAGACAGGCGTTCTTACTTGTGTATAAACTAAAGTGGATGTGGGCAAAGATGTGATCGCTGAGAAGAAGTGATTGAACTACTTCAGTAGGTGTAAATCTTTGAACTGAGCAAAAGTATTCAAATCAGCAAATTGGTTTGTAGTTTACTATATCAAGTGGTTGATTCTCACTTACTAATTAGCCGTTTGCTCTCTTGCTGAGGGTGAGATGAAAAGATCAGTGCCATTCTCATGTTTGTACGCTAAATACAAAGATTCTGCCAGCTGCCAATTAGTAAGTGGTATTCTCCGCTGGTTGCCTGGTAACCTCATGATCGCCCAGGAAGTCACTGTAGTCACAGATATAGTCAGATGCAGTTAAGATATTGTCAAGTCCATTAACCACTACGGATCTACAACTGG
Source organism: Pseudopleuronectes americanus (assembly GCA_038501795.1). NCBI lineage: Eukaryota > Metazoa > Chordata > Actinopteri > Pleuronectiformes > Pleuronectidae > Pseudopleuronectes > Pseudopleuronectes americanus. The sequence continues at coordinate 6,628,048 of CM076726.1, forward strand.
TCAATTGTGAAGATATTATTTAGTGAGCTTCAGAGATGTTATCTTTCTGTGGACAGACCCAGGTTAGCAGTTTCTACCTCTTGAATTCTTTAAGCTAAGGTATAGGCTTATTGGTTGTTAGCTGAAACCTTCACAGGCATAAGAATTATCATATCTATCTTTCAGAAAGAGTATTTTCTATATCTCAAAATGCTTAACTACTCCTAATGATTGGATGTGGTACAGTTAGGAAGTCAGACATTTGGAGGAACATTGAAGTGGCGTTCTTTTGTGTTGAAAGAACACAGTTGAGGTGGACCTGCAGTCTGCTACTTCCTTCTGCTGGATACCTTTCTTTTAAGGTTTCCCTGGTACGAGACCTTGGATTGAACGAGACCTTGCTGGGGAGATTATGTTTGTTATATATAACTTGGGAATACAGAAAATCATGAAGATACTTATAGACTACCAAGCTTTGCCTGCTGCCACAGCAACCCAGCCATGAATAAGCATGGATGTACGGCTGAATTGGCGAATGGATTACAAAAACCTAAATCTGCAGTTGTAAAGGTTAATAACCTATTAAAGATTATGCATTATACATATTCTCCATGTAGAAAATATGGAGTATTTTCGTCTTGAGCAGAGAATAGAGTCAGGCTCCGTCTGTGTGTAATCTGAGTTCCTATGATCTTTGTTTGGTCGTGGGTTCAAGCATGCGTTCATTATTAGCACATCTGATTCCCTCCCTAGACAGCTCCAGCTCCACAAACACTCTATAGAAACCTTTCATCTGCCCACTTTAGTTCTGTTCAACCATGCCACTGTGGCTAAAATCCTAATTGTCAACTGTTTATGGGCTACACACATGGCGCAGCAATACCTTGCTAACTAGCTGCTAGTCTGGGTGGAGGTCCTCTTAAAGGTGCAGTGTGTGGTATTTAGTGACATCTAGTGGTGAAGTTTCATGTTCCCCTTCCTAACCTTAAAGAGAACCTGTGGTAGCCTTCAGTCGTCATGGAAACTCAAAGGTGTTTGGTCTGACACAGTTCGGACTAGTGTCATTGCAGCCTCCGTAGAGAGGACCGGCTCCCGATATAAATATAAAGTATTTAAATTTAAAAAGGCCCATTCTAGGGTAAATAAAATAACAATTCGTACAATTTAGATGAATCACATAATAGTAGAAACATCACCAGGATAATTTATATTCAGTTTGTGCCAATAAATCCCTTTCACTTAAATCAGTGACACTGTACCTTTAATATTAAGCGGGGCATCAAGTTAAACACAGACATTTGATGTACTAAGCCTATAGGATATGACGTTTATTAAACAGATTCTGCTCCACTATACATTTCAAAACTGTTTTTTGGAATGACCCTGTAATGAATACTGAGCATACATATTGAAGCAGGTGTTAAAAACCAACTAATGACATCGGATTAATATAAATTAAGCATTTAAATCAAAATATCAAAGCCCTGTTAACGTGAACAAGTTCCTTTCTTTAAATGTCAGTTCAGTACAGCCTCAGCGGACCTCCCACTGTGCCCTCCAGAGTCAACCAACTTTCAGACAGACTTCACCCCCCTTGCCCTATCCCATCATGGGAGGTTTTGATTCACAGGACTGACAACCTTATTATGCAGCGCACTTATTATTGATATTACGCCGCAGAGGCGCGGTTGCCATGGTCACCGAGCGAGAGACATTTAATTTTCTCTCCTCCATCATCATTATCTATGGGGCCATCTGTTGTGGAAAATGAATTCAGCCTCATTTGCATGACTGATAAGCACATTCTTTATCTGTCCCACAGAAGGTCATATGCCATGGATTTGGGGACTCGAGAGAGAGGGAGAGGGAGAGAGAAAGAGAGGGGATGAAATGATGCGTGGTCTTACCTTTATGAATGAGGTATATGGGGTGTATGTGTGTTTGAGTGTCTTTCGGAGCTTGGTTGTGTGCATGTGCCCGCATAATTTACCGACATGTAATGTTTATGTATGCCCTCTTGTTTACGTCCATGCCTTGCCTTTGTTCTCATGTGGGTGCTTTTTGAATTTACATAAGCATGTGCCTGTGTTTGTGAATGTAGTCGCCATGATGAGCTCATGCGTTTTTTGTGTTAATGCATTTTTTCCTGCTAAAGTATGTGCGCACACACATGTGTATACGTGTCTGTGTGTTTGGGAACTGCTGTTTTTGTTCAGTCGTAGACTTCAAAGCGAGCATATATATATATTTTGCAAAGACAGACTTTAGATGTAAACTAAATATCTCTGTTTCAAGCTTTGTGCGTCTGCTTGAAACAGGGTCAGTGAGTGGAAGTTTTGGTGATGTCATGGTTTCTGCCACTTCCGTGATTTCACCGTCTCTCACTATTGTGTAAATTCAGACCCAGCCATGTCCCTCACACTTAGGGGCTTTCACACTATCTTGGTCCAGACCTATAGAATGTGAAAGGTGCCTTGGAGCAGCGGTTCAGGATCAAAGTGAGCCATTGTTCAAATTATTTGAAAACACAAATTTGATATTGAAAACCATAGAAAAGAAAAATAATCTGATGCCTTACTGGTCTCTCCAGAAATGGAATTGCTGAGGTTTGCAGGATGAATAGCCTTTTTCTCACACTAGCTACATAAAGTTTGAATGTGGATCTAATGCAAAGCAATTAACCAAAGAGATGATCCTTGGTCCGGACTTTCAGGTGTAAACAACCTGCTCAATAGTTGTTGTACTAGACGTCTTCATGCTCAGGACCTTAGTTTACTTATATCTGCCTGCCTCCTGTTCCTGACTGACATTACCTTCCATCATTGACTCTGTTGATAATCTGAGATTTTAGCTTTTCTAAAATTGATGAAAAGAGTGTTACAAATTTTTTGAGAATTATTTTCTGTGTGGCCTCTCACCTTTGTTCTATTTTTAAATAGACAATATATTAATAATATACTTGGGTTTGGATACTTGCTTGCCAACTTGTAGTTTTGGGAAGGTAAAGTTACCACAAGTTTTAAGGCCAAAATCTAAATCTAGTTCCTGACGGTCCTCACAAGTACAGTGATTCCAACTTGTGTGTGTGTGTCTTTATCCCCTGAAGCCGCTGTTATTTTATGTATGTGTGCTGTGTGTGTGTGTGTGTGTGTGTGTGTATTTGTGTGTATTGGTGTTTATATGCAGGTAGAATGGCTTCCTAAGGGTTTTATGTGTGTGCGCACTGGTCTTTCATGTCTCACACATTTGTCATTCCATTCAAAAGACACAAGTTTCTCTTACACACACACACACACACACACACACACACACACACACACACACACACCATACTGTACATATGTAGGCTGAAGCTTGTTATTCCTCCTCTCTCTTATACTCCCAATACACAAACAAGGCAACTTCTCCTCCCTTATTAATCTCTCTGTGCTCCCCTAAGGTAGCCTTCTCTTCCTCCTCTTCTCCTTTCCCCTCACCCCGCCCGCTCTTCTCCCTTGGTCCCAATGAACAACAAGCCTTCACCTTCTCCCACGCCATTGTCTCAAGTCCCAATACGCACACCAGTCTCTCTCTCTCTCTCTCCTCTCTCTCTCTCTCTCTCTCTCTCTCTCTCTCTCTCCCGCTTCTTTGGCTCCCTGGCTTGAGTTTGCTTTTCACTCTGCAGCATCAAAACCTCTAACCTGAACAACATCCCTCTCCCGTGCTCCTTCCATCCTGCTGCAGTGATGGGATTCCTCCATTTCTCTCACACTTACTTTTGGCTCTGTCCCTTCATGCCGTCGCTCCCTTCATTCTCACTAAGGCAGGAAATCGTATATGTAGTTTTAATGTATCTGTATTCATATGGGTGGACAAGTCTGAGTATATGGCTCAAAAAAGTTTATGCGTATGTGTTACACATGTAAGTCTGTAGCCTGACAACACAGTTCATGCACAAGACACGTATGTGACTTCAAAATGATCTGCCAACATTTCAAGGGCTGTAATCGTGACTGGAGCCTAATTCAAGGAGATATTTACAGTAACATCCAACTTTGAGAAGATTCGACCTGAGGTTAAACAAAATGTTTTAACAGGAAAAGTAGTCTGGCACATTCCAAGCAAACTGTCTTTGTTAACCAAGTGACACCTTGTATACGTTTTGTTTTCAAATCATTAGCAGATTTCTTGGAGATTTACCTTCAAAGACAGGTTCAATTTAACAACTCAGTGGTCTGTTCCGGAACTTTTGACTGACATACTCAGTTGTAACCCCATGGAGTTTCTCTCCTATCTTTTAGAGATGTTGGTCTTTTATTTTGAGAATTATTCTTTTACTTGGATGTTGTAGTGTTTTCCCTCAAGCCCCTGACCTCTCTCTCAAACAGCCCCTGCACACATGTCAATTTGTTTAACTTCCTGCTCAAATCTTTCACATATACTGATGCTGTACAAACACCCCATGCTTCAGTTTGAGTCGGTTTCATCGTGCTTAAGCTGCTTCTATGCACTCGTACAACTCCCAGATTTCTCTCAGTGCTTTCAGATTGTGAAATGACCATGATGACATTTTCAAACCAATAGCATGCCTATTATTTTTTTTCGGGTTGAGACCAAAGACAACCTGGATATTGACGACCTTCATCAACAGCTCTCAAAACAGAAGCCAGTTCTCATCTAATTCTTAGTTAGATGTTGAATGTCTGATTTCAGGTCATGAATCCATTTCTTCCAAAAAAGCTCAGATCAGATAACATTACTGGTAGAAACATAACTCTGTGAGGTGTTCAAGTGGCTGAGTCATCTTCCGAACAGCAGAGGAACAATCAGGAGCTACAGTGTGGGATTGGCATGGCAGGTAGGTGAATAAGACTGTGACCTGTCTTACACTATTATTCAGTTTTCTGTTTTTCTGAATTTTGTTTAAAACGGTTGTCAACGAAAATGTTTTCATTCACAAAATGAACACTGACTTGACTGTGTATTTGTATTAATTAGACTTATGCTGCTTTCACAGCCTTCTAGTAAAATGAAGAGTTATTGTCTGAATGAGCCCAAGTGAGAATACAGGAGGGTAGTGTCCGGAAGTTTCACAGCTAGCAAGTGGGAGTGTTGATTACATTCCTGACTAATACTAAACTGAACGAAAGACTCAAATGAAATCAAAGATCTCAGGATGTAAAAGAGGTTTCGGGTATGTATGGATGCAGACGGAGACGACAACTTGGAACGACAACAAGATTTGAGGGCTTTAGGTCATAAGAAGCGATATAGGTGTCGATGTGCTGTAAACAAAAGTCATTGTTTTAATTAAACAGTCGGATTCGTCTGGTCTGCACCAGTTCTAAGTCAGCTGCTAGGCGCCAGAGAGAAGGCGGACCGCACACCGAACCTCCAGCGGCGTGGAGAGGAGGGCGACAGGGCGACTGCTCCCCCCCGCCACGGCACGTGCCCAGCGGTTTTACCATAAATACCAATGAACATCAGCCAATGACATCGGTGAAAGTCAAGTTTATTACCAATGCGCTGATGTCAGTAAACAAGGTGAATATGTACCGATGTACGGCCGAAACATCAGTGCACCAGTAGTTATTTTGTACCAATTTGAACCCAACTAGCCACTCGGGTGAGTCTGTCCGGTGTTAATTGGTGACGTAGATAAAAGCCAAGAATTCGAAATGTTTTTATCTAGTAACATTCATCAAATACATGAATGCAAATAACAAATAAAAAATTACCAAATGGAATATTTTTGGTTTACATTTGTTGCCAATTCAACCACAGACTGATTAACACTGTAATAACCTTATAACTGAGGAAACACTTAAAACGGTCACTTATATCCAGGTTATCATAACACAGTTTTCTGGCCAGTATTACCAACGTGTGGTGTCTCCTTAACGTTAGAAGCCTTTTTCTTTTTTCATGTGCATTCTCCCTCTTTGTTTATTTGTTTAAGAATGTGGGCTAAATTAATTGTGCTTGACTGGCATTAACATAGCCAAATAAGAGTTTGAAATTGCTAATATTGAACGCCCCGCGGGCATCTGTGTCCCAACCCACCAGAGTACTTATCATGCCTTCCTCAACTGCCTGGCAGCATTGTCGGAGAGAGACTGCGCTCGATGGCTCTGTAAAATACTGCTGTATGGAATTTGATTTGTTTACTGATATGGCGAAGATCAAAACAATGTGCCTCGTATACATGCACACTGGATTGGAGGAGCACAATACCGGCCCATGTCTTTGAATGTTATTCTGAATGTTGATGTGTAAACATGCATTTATTTGAATATGTTTATGGCTCGCCCCAGTCACACGCAGGGAGAAGTCTCCCGGTATTCTGCGCTGCCTATAAGAGCGTCTGCCGCATTCCCAGCTGAGTGTCGTCGTCGTCGTCGTCCCCACTGTGGACAACAAATGAATTAGCACCGTGTGTCCGGCAAGAAATGAACCTAATTTACAATCTAATTATGATGATGTCTCAGGGATCAAATTAGAATTCTCCTTGTTTGCATATCTGAGTAAATATGGAAATCATCGCGTTGGCATTCCTCTTTTCATGCACACCAGAGTGCGCATAAATGTCACCTTCTTTTATGGTTGGAGCCTGATTGTATTGTAAATTTGGTCTCCTGGTTGAGAGCGGCGCTCATCAGTGAACACAAGGCTACAACTAGCTTGTTTCAATACTCATCCATCTTGTGCATTCTTAATTCTGGTGCTCAGCCAGCCTGAAGCCTGGGACTGGGTAGTGGAGGGAGTACCATAAATTAACAGCGAGCCAGTGATCACAGACTTCCTTTAAGTTTGCACCTCAGCTCCCTGTGTGATCTCAGGCCCAAATAATGAACACCCAAACACGAGTGCGACCCAATTTCGCCCCTTTTTTTAAAGGCTCAAATTGTGTCGCTCCCATTCGAAATGAATGCACTGTACACCCCTCACCCCCCACCCCTCTTTCTCTCTCTTGTCTCTCCTTTCCCTCCCTCGCTCCATCTCTACCTGGGGCCCGTGGGAAGAGCCGACTCCGGGAGCAGACAGTCTGCAGCCCTTAGTAAATGTGTGAGAGGGAGAGAGAGAGGGGAAGGGAGGGCACATTAGCAGGCTAAGAGAGAGAGATGGAGAAACGGAGGGGGAGAGAGAGAACACATTGAGTGTTGGAGGACATGCATGCACAGTGGTACAGGGAGCGAGATACACAGAGAGAGAGGGAGGAAGAAGTAGAGAGAGAGAGAGGAGGAAAGCTGTTCAGGTTATAAGACACAGAAGGGGGAGAGAGAGAGATTTTAGCTTCCTTCAATGGTCTCTCCCTCTCCTCTCCCCAGCACAAACACATGCTCATACACTCTCCCACCCTCCCTCTCTGTCACACACACACACATGCACACACACATCCACACACACACACATACACACAAACAGGCACGTTTGCTTTAGGGTATACCAGTCGGCTTTGGCAGTCCTCTCTTTTGTTGTCTTTGCTATTGGTTAGTCTCAGCGGCAACGCGGCGTGCGCCTCTAACGCTGGGGTGGGTGCGTGTGTGTACATGTGTGTCTGTGTGTGTGTGTGTGTGGAGTCTGAGGAGGCAGTGTGTGAAGGATGCTACTCAGAGTGCTCGGGTAAGTCAGCTCCTTTCTTCTATCCCTTTCTTCCTTCCTTCCTCTGTCTCTGTCTTTTCCTTCCCTCTGTCTTTGAGCCTCTCTCCCCTTTTCGCTCTCTCTGATGTGCAGTCTCTCCAGCTCGCCTGGGACTCTCGCCTCTCTCCACCTACTGTGCACATCCGCTATGCACAGCTCTCTCCCCCCTCTCCTTCTCTCACTCTCTCTCCCTCTCTCTCTCTCTCTCTGTTTTTCCTCTGTGTGCTCTCCCTCTCCTCTCAGTGTCTTTCTGGGTCTGCGTTACACCGTCTCCTCCCCGGCTGTGACTCTCGCCATCCCTGCTTCTCTCGCCTGCTTCCCCTGCTCTCTCTCTCTCTCTCTCTCTTCCTCTCTCTCTCTCTCTCTCTCTCTCTCTCTCTCTCTCTCTCTCTCTCTCTCTCTCTCACTCTCTCTCTCTCTCCAGGCTGCGCCTCATTGGTGTGTCCTGATTCCCTTTTTTTCCATTAGGCTCCAGGCCCATTGGTCGCCTGCCTCCCAACCATTATCTCCACTCCTCCACCCCTCTGTCATCCTTTCTCCCTTCGCTTTCCCTCCTCCTCCCCTCATTCTCAGTCATCTCTCGCAAGTCGTAAAAATGATTTGCATGCAGGAGGAGAGCAGAACTTTGCAGTGAGCACAGTAAGTGATTCGAGGGGAGAGAAAGGAAAAAGGCTGGAAAGGGGGACGCGTTGTTCGGGAGAGGACGAGGAAAAGTTTAAAAAGAGAAGACTGCAGTTGGTAGGTAACTTGCTTGTGCCATCTCATGTCTGAGCCTTTGCTTGTCGTGGAAGAAATGATGTGCATGTACAATTATTGCAAAGACAATAGTCTGTTTGAGTGGATTGAGCCCACAGAGAGTAAATACATCTTTATTCTGAGATGGATGAAGTAATTCTGAGCCTTAATTCTACACAGTTGTATGTGTTAATTGCTCCTGTGTCCTATTGTTGAGATATGTTTACCTATTGTGGTACAATGGCACATATGCAGTGACTTTAGTGAGAAGGAGCACACTGTCATTGAGATCGTTTTTCATTTCAGTATCGTTCCAGTCATGCTGCTCTGGATTTTCTACTATTAGTTTCATTTTTCCTTTGACTCTCTGTAGAATTGCTTTAGCTTCTGAAAAAGACTGTTTCCCTGCTGAATGAGACCTAAGTGAAAGGCTTATTATTCCACGAGGCAGCTTTTAGAAGTGGTATTCTAATGGGGGCACCAGTTTAAAAGTTTGTTCTGCAAGTTCTGCGCTCCTCCCGTGGATAATGCTGCACTGCAAACTTCTGTTGACTTCAAGAGGAGGAGAGCTACTTATTGTAGAGAAGGTCCTCATCCTCAGTGACATGCTGTTTTGTTATTGATATCATTGTAATTGATATCATTTATTTTTTTACATTTTGCTGCTCCTGAAGCATCAGCCATGATGAGTCTCCCTTGTTGTGCCTTATATTACAATTCTGTTGCTCTAACTCTGACGCAGTTATTTATCCAGGGACGGTTGACTAACAGAAAACAATTAGATGTAGAGGAAATGAAGACGGATAATTTCAAGTTGGAAGAGTTTCAAATACAGTTAAGTCTTTGCCGAAGTTGGCTGCCTCTAAATAATGGTCCCACTCGCGTGCGCCAGCCCCTCTAGTCACCATTTCATCCTACACCTTATCCTACTTTATTATTTATTTCTGCTTTGCAACAAAAGACAATGCAGATGTTGCTGTGTGAGCCTGCGTGTGTGTGTGTGCTCCTGTGGGTGGCACACGCTCTACACACACACACACAGCAGATGCGCCGCAACATGTTTCATTCTGTCAAGACAAACAAAGCTCTGATACAAAGTGAGCCACTTGCGTCTCCGTTTTCCAAAATGTGTCAGAATGAATGTTCTTCATGTCAACAGATGATGGAGACAATATTTGGAGACATGTGGGGATACTGCGAGGGATTGTAAACAGTGCCGAGAAGAAACCAACCTACAGGATAAAAGTCCTGCTAATATTAATATTGGATCCTGCAGGTCTATGGCTATAGATTTATTCTGTTTTTATAATAAACCCAGAGATAAGTAGTGTTGTGAAGGTTGAGCTGTATTTAGTACAGTTTCCCTCGGTGCTCGGTACCTTACAGACGGCTGTGCCACTTTATTGAGGCGGTCAGGACAAGCCGCTTAGCAGGAGGTGAAGCCATGTTCTCTGGGATGTTCCTTTAGCTGCAAGAGGGAGGAAATGTCTTGCGTGTTAGTGTGCAGAGAGTGTGTGTGTGTGTGTCTGTGACTGTGTGCATGTGCGTGTGTGCGTGTTTGTGCCACCGCGGTGCCTGATGTGCTTTGCTGAGCGAGCCGCGGACAGGGAGACAGCTGAATGTGATTAAATTATAGAGGGAAAGCACGCTACCTGGGTCTTACTGAGACCAACATTGCGGGAACCCCCCTCCCTCCCTCTCTCCCATCATCTCTCTCTCTCTCTCTCTCTCTCTCGCTCTCTCTCTCTCTCTCTGGTATAGAAGCAGAAGAATCCAGCCCCTTATAATCACAACAGTGTAGTCAGAGCTGGAGGGCAGAGGGAATTGGGTGTTGATGGGAAAGCGGAATATGGACTCTAAGGTCATAAGAAATGTACTGATGCACTGGTACCGTAACATGTGAGGACCATTCCCTACCTCTGCTCAGTGCATGACTGCGTAATTTTCGTATTGCTCTTTATTGTATATATTAATCTAAGTGTAGTAGATGTAATGTGTCAAAGAAAACCTGCAGGATTTTTTAATATCATGTACGGACGCAGAAGGATTGAGAGGCAGTGTGTGACCCTCATTCCTCAGAAGCCTAATGCATGAGCAGCAAAAAGCCTCCTGGGGATCCCCCGCATGCGACCGGCTGGGGTTTAGCCTCCATGTTGAGCGGCTGGAGCACACGCTATACGCTTAGTATGTCTGAGCCACATATACCTCGGCATGACTCTGCATTCATGCGAGACTGCCTGCGTGAGGCGCTGTGGTGGTCACTCCTGTAAATGCCTTCACATGTGAAACAATGCATGGATATGAATTCACTAAACATGAACATGTCATCAAACCCATACTTGAATACTGGAGGCAATTTAATATATGTATGTATATATACATTTTTTTTTACATAAAAATGCAAATTGAATACAAATCAGATATAAAATCTGTTTTAAATTACTTTTGGATTTCAACAAATAGAAATTGGATGGGAGTCCGGTGAGGGATCATCCCTCTTGCTGCACTAGTGTGCGTATCAGACATACAGTGGACAGGATCAAAAGAGGACAGTGTGAACCTCACATGCCCTGTGAAGCTCTTTGCTGCCATGCGACCACGAATAAGCTGCTGCATGAGAGAAGCCTGGAACCACCAGACCAATTTGATTTGAGATTTTCAGAGGAGAGATACGACCAATCAGAGCAGTGGGACGTGACGTAGAGCAGAGCAGAGCGACGGAAATTATAAGTGTTTTTAAACAGTTATGTTTTCGGATTGAACCAGCCTCTCCACCTCAGAGGTAGCTCTCTTTGTCTGTAACAAAAATGCTCCCATTGGCCGCTGCTCTGTCAGTCATTGATTAAAGGTTGTGATAGGCCAAACTACTTCGAAATTCCTCCGTGAGAGTGACTGAATATGAGCTCTTTGATTGGTCTGGTTTCTTGGTTAGCTTATGAGAGAAGCCCACAGAAGAAGTGCATTGCATACCTGAGAAGAAAAGGAAATAAAGCCTCAGCCTCAACATAAAAACCAGTTGCCTATTTCAATGTTAGCTGCACAATGCACCACACTGTTACGTCAAATATTATTACCACAAAATGTAGGGAGTGTAGAAATACAATTGCATTCTACCATCAAATCTGTGAAGTTGATTTAACCTTGAATTACACCCCTGCACACGTGTAGAACCAGTTCCCAGTGTGTCACAGTTTCTCGTGTCTGCAGCCTCTGCTGTCGTTGGTGCCGCTCTCAGTAGACTGCTCTACCTTCAGCTCCACACCGGGAGCCTATCTCCCCAACACAGACTAGATCGCCCTCCCTCCCCGCGGTGAAGGCTGAGAGCGGCTTATTGGCCGGCCTTCATACATAACCTGCCCTTGACGTCACACTGTGGTGCACGAACACAAGTGCTGGTTTGCAATAGACTGTGTTTGCCGATAACATTGTGGGTACACCTGCTGTCTTTCCTCGTGACGAATCCAAGCACGCCGCAAATCAATTACGCAGCACCTGGGATTACTTCAAGCATTTTGTCACGAATATGAATTTGATTTCTTTCTCTAACTGCCACAAAGGCCTGAAGAATCCGTCTGTGGCTGGGCTTCCACCGTGCATCCCCACGAACCTCTGTGAACACACCACAGGGAGTCGATGGGATCTTCCAATCGGGCAGCAGAAGGCGGAGGGAGGGGATTGATCTATTTGAGCCGACACAATGTCAATACTGACGGCTACTCAGTGTAAGATGTAGCTCCTCTTGTGTCCTTCACACATGCATCCTTGCTACGCTTGCCGCTACAGGCTCTTAATTATGCCTCGCTCATCACTCATCCCAAATTCATGGTTTGTAGCAGTGGCTGCTGTTGGGATTTGGTGCGGCTGTAAATAGTTACTGTAACACTGTGGTCTGAACAAGGAGAATGTGATAGTGGGCTACAATAATGCAAATAATTAAAAACTCTGCTTTTAATAGATTTTAACCATGTCTCTGCCTTTATCTAAATACTTAACATTGCTTAATATTTACCTTGTCTTGATATATCCTTTTTTATATATATATTTGTCCTTTATTGTCATAATATAATCCTTTTTAAGCTTCTGTTTTGTTTTAACTATGTGTTTCATGTAGTGCAGCCTATTTCATTATATAAAGAATGCGATGTAAATTAAATCACACAACAGTTCTTGTCTAAATAACAACACTATTGTTGTTTTGTGTTATTTTGTATTTGGTAAAAAATCTATTCAAAGGGGCTGCTCCCATTTAGCTTAAGCAAATCTTTCTCCTGTTGTGTTGTGAACAAGCCCAGAGCTAGAGCTAGTTAATAGCTTGACCCTGTATGAGCATTTTTCAAATAGACATAACGTTGGCATCATGGTCATAGCTCAGTTATACAAGGTAATTTCCAATTAGTGCCTTCCTGTGATTAGTTTGTCGCTCTACGTAAAGTACTGGCACGGCCAGCAGAGGTCCCTATCGTGGGAAGTGCTCACGCCACCAAAGCATATTTAAAGGAAAGGGCAATGGCCAATGAGAAAAAGCCCAACTCTGGGCCGGCCAACCAGTGGTGACGCTTTGAGTCTGTAAGTAAGTCACAGACAGTTTTATGCCTGGCCTTCTGTCGCAGTCCAACCAATTAACTGTCACAGTCTGAGGGGAGTATGAGTAATTTTCCTGAAAACTCAAGATGTGGTTTTTGGATAAGTTCATTTCGACTTCACATGTAGAGAGATGTACTTGTATAATTGGTATCTGTCATTTCACAAGTGAAATTTCAAAATAGAGGTCGCACTATTTTCTTTTCTTTGCAAAAGGAATAATACTTATTGTGACATTAGCCGATCTCGGTCCAGTTGTTTGTCCCTCTTGTGAAATAAGCACTCAGGCGGATCAGGATGTGGGTATCCCTTTCAAAGAAAGCTCAGGTGCCCCCCCGACCCGCCACGCACACACACCTCTGTGCCTTTCCTCGGGGAAAACATGATCTATCTCTTGGCGGGCAGGCCAATTAAAAACCAATCAGGCTACTTGAAGTGCGCTGGTAATGGGAAAGCCAAGGCAGTGGAGGAAGTGGGGGCTGATTAATGGACATTTTCACCTTGTGGCATAACAGCCTCCCACAGGCATCCATCACCACAGGGGATAAACGCTCCCCTAAACACCAGACCCAACACCCGTCTAACACTGTCATATATATGTTTTGTAGGCTGAAACTGTGAGTACATGATGATGATGATGATGATGAGCAGTAAATGTCAGATTAGATTAGAGTAGCTTTGTATAAGCATGCCTGACATGTGAGGCCATTGTGTTTTCGTGTAAGACTGTGTCCTAACTGAATGTGTCTCCACTTAGAGGATATGCTATTCTGAAAAGACAACTCCTGCAGTGGTGCTATGGTGATGATAGCTCAACCTCTTCCCTCTGCTGATACATTACGGGCTGTGGAGTCGGCGCGGCTGCCTATTTCTGTTGTTTTGTCAGGCGAACGCTGGACTTTCCCAAAGGGCGCCGGCCCAATTTTCAACAGTGGAGTCAAGACTCTTTTGCTAAAGGAGGAGTGAAAGCGGCGTGTTTGTGTCTTTCCCCTCCGGTGCCATTGTGAGGCGGCGGGCATTCACAAGAAAATTATTAAACGGTGCGAGCGCGGTTCGTTCCATTTCAGGAGCTGCTGTGACCTACTTCACACAGCCAGGCAGCTCGCTGTAAATAAGGATTTTCATAACCTGGCTTGGCCTTTCCCATTAGAGGCACGACTGCGCCTTGAAGAAATATTACAAGAAGCACAGGAGCAGCTGTTTGGAGCGCTGCTACGAATATCATCAAAGCTCTGACCTTGAGACGGCTTGTGTGGTTGTCATGCGATTACAATTAGTTTTAGTGCTGCTTGTAGTGCGAGCTGACGGCTGCGTATGCAAACAGTGGGGAAGGTACACAAGCAGGCAATTCAATCTTTTGTGCCCCCTGCTAAACCTTCTGTATGGTAATGTTTTTCCTATATCCCCTGGTAGCCTGCCTACACACACCATCAGAGAGGGAAGGAATGTCGGAGATTCTAATTCGGGCAAGTTTAGTGAGCTAAGCCTCCCATCCATCAAGCCGCAGCTGAGGGTTGACACGAAGCGCAGTGATGTGCACAACTGTTGGGTGTTCACACTAAATTGTTTGGCTGATGTCAGCCACAGAAGGGTGAGGAGGTATTATCAAATGCACCATCAGGAACGAATAATCCAGAAACATTATCCTGTACATTACACTTACACCATATGGATATATATATGGATATACAACTTGAGGGCTTTGAGCTGGTCAGTGGAAGTAGCTGCAAGCCTCCTTTGTTTAACCTGTTTTACTGTAAAAAGAAATGTACTTTTCGTGAAGTCCAATACATTTTCAAGTTCCTCCTGCATAATTTGCATATACTGTACTTTTACACATCGATTCCGCCGCAGCATTGGCACCCGGTGACATTTTCTCTCTCCGAACAATGGTCGGATGAATCAGAAGAGCAAATCTTTCAGTCACAACAACACCCGCCTCCTCAGCGATGACGCTGGAGCATCACGACTGAGAGTCAGGCCATGTCTGCACATTCTCTGGGTCAAAACAAACAAAGAGGCAGGGTTTAGGATACCTTGACTCTTGCAGGTCAGTATAGACACAGATGACAAAAAGATGGGAAACCGAAGGGGAAAAGATGATAAAGAAGGAAAGAAAAACTGGAAGAAAAATGAACAGAAAGGAAGAAATGGAAATCTAGGACTCCGCCAGACCAGACTCAGGGAAAAGTGCTGTGATATTGGAAAATGATTACCAAACAGGCATCCATTATTCAACAGGGCAATCAGGGAGGGCACAATCTCCTTATTTATGCCAGCTCTGTAAATCAGATTTGTCGGTTTTGATCACTCTAAAATCTCCCAGTCACACGGCGGCAATATTGGGCGAATATTACACTGTCTAATGGGTAATTGATGACGGCATGTGACACCGATCAAAATGAATGGACGGCCTACAGGAGCGAGGGAAAAGGGGGAGGCTGGAGGTGTGTGTGGGGGGGGGAGAAGAGATGACTTCTGAGCGTGGTGTTGCATTCAGCAGGCGTATCCCAGGTCTCCTCATATAATGTGATCGCGGTTCCTCTTTTCCATGGAGGCAGCCATGTGTAGGACATGCATGGCTGACTAAAGAGGGCATTGTTTCAGTCAGGACTCAGAGTGGTTATTGTTATTGACAGCGAAACAGCCATTTTTTTGTGGTAATACGATTCTGTGCAGTTTATTCTATGTTCACTCAATAATTGTATTTGCAGCTTGTTTCAAAAGAAGTAGACTTAATTGAAAAATTCAGATAAATGATGAATTCGGCTGGTTTGTGGACAAGGATGAGGGTTTCTTTGTGTGTGTGTGTACGTTTGTGTCTGCAACAATTGTGTGTGATTGTTTTATGCATGAGTGTGTTTTCGTGTGTGTGTGGGTCTTCAGTACAGTGGCAGGCAGGCAGACATGATGTGCTCTGAGTCGTGGCGTCTCTGTGAGGGTGGCCTGACCCCTGCCTTCAGCTCCACTTCACAGGACAGCAGCAAATGAGAGGTGTCATCACATGACAGCAGCACGGCCCCTCTTTAGGACTGACGGCTCATTGAAAACCCCCCCACACACACACACACACACAAACACACACAATGCACACGCATGCAAACACGCAAGTTGAGGCGAATGCTTGCAACAGTTGGAACATAAATGGAAAAATATTCAAACACACACACACACACAAATTCCAGACAAACTGAGAGGAAAATACACAACAAAGCGCAGATCAATAGCTGCATTTCATGAACATACAGCTTTTGTTTGGGGAACAATGACTCAGGTTCAGTTGTGACCACCCTGTGCTTATGTCTTGCTTTGTCTCGCTCTGAAAATCAAACTCAGATGCAGAAAGAATTGTGTAAGACAATAATCGAAGCACACTCAGTTTTTGATTTGGTTCCCTTTTAAGAGGCGTCAGAACGGCTCTTTGAATTGGAAAGGCCATTTTAGTTTGGATAATCTGTCCTTCTGTCGTGTGCATTTGAGGCACATCGATCACTGGGTTTTTTGGGAGTCCACTGTTTTTTAGAGCCTGGTTGTAGTTTGACATTTTTTCAGAGAATCTCAGTTATCAGTAAATCCATTGTGTACAGACAGGGAGTGGTTTGCTGTTCCTTTGGGGGAATTGCAGAAATAAGATTTGAAGTCGTTTTGGTATAACTATAGCTATCCTCTTTTGACAGAGACGTCATATAAAGCTGGTATTATTATCATATTAAGTCAGGACCTTTGCACTTTTCAGATTAGTCCGAATCAAAATAAGGGGATTGACAGGTGCCTCGGACCCCGGTACGGAACAACAGAGCAATTTGAGGTAATTGAGACAGCATTAAATAATAGAGGAAATATTAGAAAAACAAGGACGTTCATTTTGCTGGTGGTGATACCATAATGATATCACATTGGCAATAAAATCAACATAATGAACTTGTTCCTTAATTTTCTCCCTTCAAATGTAAATATAACTTTTTTTATTCACTTAACTTAAAAAACCCTGGCTAGTAGCCAAATTGACATTGGTTTGGACCTTTCAGTTGAGAAAACAACTTCAGTAAACCTCAGGGACTTAAGTGTTAAATATAATGTAAAAGGAGTTAAGGGGGACTGACCTCGGGTCTTGTGTGTTTGTTTACATGCTTTGTGCACACGCCTCCTCTACATCTGTGCGTATATGTGGGTTTGTAAGTGTAAGTGAGTTCACTGTGCAAGGAGACGAGAAGCGCCGCTCCCTTAAACTAGGGCATATCCACCTGCCACCTGGAGGACTCCTCAGACACGGCCCACTGAAACCGCTGACAAGACACCTCTGGGCCTTTCTACAATCTCCACATGCATACACACACACACACACACACACACACACACAGACTCACGAACACACACACACACATGGCCTCACCCACACGTACACACATCAGTCTCTCCTCATGTACCCTCTCCCTGTCTGTCCTCTCCCTGCTCCCGCTGTCATTTCCTTTATGGTAACCCGTGTCTCTCTCTCTCTCTCTCTCTCTCTCTCTCTCTCTCTCTCTCTCTCTCTCTCTCTCTCTCTCTCTCTCTCTCTCTCTCTCTCTATCTCTCTGTCTCTCTCTACCTCTCTCACTCTCTCTCTCTCTCTCTCTCTCTCTCTCCTTCTGTCTGTGACCACATTCTGTCCCCTGCACCTGCTTCACCTCTCTGTCTCTCCCTACCTCCTGTGTATTCTTTCGCTCTCCCCCCTGACTGCAGTGCATCTCACTTTCGTTACCCTGACATCCAACAGGATTTTTTCTGTCCTAGTGGATGATTAGTTCACGTATAACCAGGTGGGGGGGGGCAAGTTTTTGGCTTCCCTTCTTCCTCTCAGTTCAGCGGTTAATGAGGGGGATGGATCACGTATTTACTGTTAACAAGGAGGATGCCATCTTTTCTCACACCCACCCCCCCCATCCGCCCCCCGCAACCATAGTGCCCCACAGTCCCATGCATAATAAATCAGACCCACTGTGTCAGCATCTGTCTCCGCCACACAGACAAGAAAGTCAAAGTGTGCAGTGTGATCTTTTACAAAATGCAGAAGGAAATCTGAAGTTCTGCTCTCGGCCGGGACTCCTGTTCCCTTCCATTGCAGCAATGTATTCAGGTCATTTCCAGGTCTCTGTTAAAAACGCTTCTGTGCTTCGCCCGTGTTAAGCTCCCCAATCTTGTTCATTTCGCTCAAATCGGTGAACCTCCCTGTGCTGAATAAATACACGTTTTAGTCCTTTAGTCTCAACCCTCCGCCGCCGCTTGCAATCCAGAAAAATGGCCCTGCCCTGCTCGGTGTAAGTGACCTAATTTTCCTGCTCTGCCCAGCGTTTTTCTGATGTGAGCCGTTCCGAAATAGCTTCGCTACAGCAAAGCGTGGCAAACTCATTTCCATCTTGCATAACAGGGTACAAACACCCCCCCAACCCCACCCCCCCTTCCCTAAGCTCAATGGTGGGGTGGTAAATACTCCCACAGGATGGATATCACATTACCCCCCCTGTATTGTGTGAAGAAGAAGGATGATGTTATTAATTTCACTCATTCACTCTCGTTCCCACAGTTTTTGCAGGATTTCTATTCAGCCTGTTTTATCCATCATGTCATTTCTGAGTCTGACTTGGTGAAATGGACCTAACTATTAATGAATGAATGAATGAATAAACAGAGGACCAGTGCTTTTAGTATTCATCGGAGTCATGAGTTGAACATCTCATCTTCTACGTCCTCGAGGTCGGCAACTGGGTCAAACCACTTGTGAAAATGACCTCCATATCATTTTGATGATTCGATTTATGATCATTTAGTTTTTTATCTTAGTTCCATATTTACTTTTCCATAAAATCTTCTTTGCAGATAAACCAGGTAGGATGGAAACAGAGCTTTCTAATTTCCCTTTGCTCCATAGAATGTTTTTAAAATTCTCCGCACACAACATCCAGCAAACAAACAATAAAAACCGACAGTATATTGTAGAACTATTTGAGGAGGACTCACTAATGACGAGAAATCATTTTGAAGTAGACTGCAGAGCAGTAACGCAGGACATGAAAACAGCCCATTCCAAACAGGCAGGTTCAGAATGGGCAGTGCGCAAGTATAACAAATGTTTTTAGTCCGGGATAGAAAAATACATGACTGGGAAAAGGAAGCATAGTCACACCTCCAAGGTCATATAAGGAAAAATCTAAACGATTCAAGGAAAAATATTTCAACAAAGCTAACTACAATCCATATTTTGAACCATAACTGCATCTAAATAACTATTCGAATGCTATTACAAGCCCATCACTTTGCAAGGCCTGCGTAGTATCAGAGTAAGACGGCAGTACCAGGACAATGTAAGGACCGTAGATGCATTCGGCCCATATCTACTCCCTGTCATTGAGTCGGCTTTGGATGGAGATAACGAGGAGTTGGGGGGTTGAGAGCAGAATCATTATTTTACCCATGGCTGCGGTGCTTCTTAACGGGGCCTTCGCAAAGCTAATGCAGAGAAATGGAAGCAGATGGAAGGCATGATTATTTGATCTGCAAAGAACTCTTGGTGGGCTTTGTAGTAACTGGACTAGACTGCTTAAAGGCAAGAGTGGGTTGTATACTGTATGTCTGCGTGTGTGTTTGTGTTTCCGTGTGTGTGTGTGTGAGTGTGGGTGTGTAGTTTGTATGTGTGTGTTCGAAGGGAAGTGCGTTATACTGGCAGGGAGTGGGGGGCTATCGTTTGTGCGTGGATCCCGGCGTGTGTGTGCGAGCATGTTTGTCCATCTGTTCCCGTATTTGCATGCAA
Organism: Pseudopleuronectes americanus; assembly: GCA_038501795.1. Lineage (NCBI taxonomy): Eukaryota > Metazoa > Chordata > Actinopteri > Pleuronectiformes > Pleuronectidae > Pseudopleuronectes > Pseudopleuronectes americanus. Next base: position 6,647,750 of record CM076726.1, read on the forward strand.
CGCACGTGCCTGCGTGTGTGTTTGCATGCGCTCCCCTAATAACAATAAAAATGATCTGTTTCATACACCAAACATATGGCTTTCTAATTAGGACTGAGCAATGAGCAGCGATACAGGTGGGAAAAGCTCAGACAGACAGTTTTCACAGACAATGTGATGTGAGTGTGTCCCATATGCAGATCTCTCGGTTTGGGCTGAAGGCAGTGTGTGTGTGTCTGTGTGTGTGTGCTGCGTGTTAATTTCTGTACCTGTGGGCAGCAGTGGGAGTTGTTTTTGTGAAAGGCGCTCTGTTCTGCAATGTTCATTCACAGATAGAGATGCAGAATTGTACTCACAGGGTGCACCTGCTTCCCTCCTACACACACGCTGCACACACTGCGAACTGGAGGTGTGTGTCTGTGCATGCATACGCATCAGCGTCACTGCCACTGCCTTGCCAGGTGTCTTCCCAAAAAGACCATTCCCACCGTGAGCAGTGATGAACACACATCAAACATGCAGAGGCACGTGACTCTGTATTATTCTATTGATCCCGCTGCAATGCTGGAGCTGAAGACAGGCCTCTGTACACTGCATCCACCGCTGCTGTAGCACTCACTTATACAAGCACAGTATAGAATGGCCTTGATGTGACGAAAGTGGCACACACACACACACACACAGACACACACACACAAACTACTGTACAGCATGCAGATAAACTAAGAGATGAAACACACGCACAGATAGTAGAGACACACACACATGCACTCTGACAAAACATACAACCTCTGACTTTATCCCTCTCTGTCTACCCCTCACACACACACACACACGCACACGCCCAGGCACACACACACACACACACACACACACTGAGCGGGGTACATTATCACATGCGGTTCCTTGTCAGGCAAGGGGTTGGAGGACGTTGCTGGCTGGTGTGTGTGCGTGACTGGCGGGCCACACCTGTCAACAGTGCTCCATGGGCTGGGTGGTGATGCTATCTGACAGCCTGGCTACCATGGTGTATGTTTGTGTGTGTGTGTGTGTGTGTGTGTGTGTGTGTGTGTGTGTGTGTGTGTGTGTGTGTGTGTGTGTTGTGTGTGTGTGTGTGTGTGTGTGTGTGTGTGTGTGTGTGTGTGTGTTCCGTGACCGTTTGGATGAGTCACTGTTATGCCTCCGCTGCTATGTTCCCCAGAGGACCCTCTAGTGTCTGACTGGTGTTTTCTATGTGTGTGTGTGTGTGTCTTTTTTGTTTGGCTGTGTGTTCAGACCCTATTAACAGCTGGACTCTTACTCACACAATAAACAAACATGGAGAACCATTAACATTTTTAGCGATCTAGTCTCTCGTAGTGTTTGCACCGTGCCCCTGCAAACACATTCAAATACGCAAAGTGCCGAAACACTTTCACATCACAACACACTCATCAGCTGTGTGCTCGTATATGCAACTCAACAATCTGCTTTCATTTGTGGGATGAACTTACATTAAAGAACAACACCTTTGCCTAATTGCTTAGTTCTAATGCAAATCATGTTGATTTACAGTTAGGCCCTGATCTACTAAGATCCTAAATAAAGAGTGCTAAAAGGAACTTGCATGAAAACAGATTGCATATTTGGATTATGGGCATTTGTCGGGTGATCTACTGACAATATTTGCGCAAATGATAAAAGGTGCAAACATGGTAGAGGCAGTATAATTTAAATTAGTGTTTTTCTTGTGTTACTGGTTTCTGCCATGGAGCCTAACGGAGAGCAGAGTGACCACAAGCACAGAGCAGAACTGATTGCCATAGAATTGGAAGTGTTAGTAGAGGAGGCAAAGGAATATTTGTCTAACTCAAAGAAACGTGATATGGGAGAGTATATACAAAAAAGTAAATGCTGTGGGTAAAACAAAAAGAATCTTCAATCCTCAGTGCCCACCGATTGCAGGTGAAATCCTGTCTGCACGTTTCTTCCCGCGCAAACCTTTAGTAGATCAGGCCGTTAATGTTTTAGCCCAGCTCCCATCGCGTGCGGCGAACGACCACTCTCTGGATGCGCCTCTCCAGCTCCATCCTTCAATCATGTCTGCCACAGACCCAGCATTATGAAGCAGCTGTACCCTCCAGTGCCTCGCAGCGCCACATGCATTTGGCTGAAATATTCAGCCCAGCTCCCAGCGTTACCTTGCATGTATAATTACCGGATATGCTGCCTGCCGCTGATAACTCTCCCAAACAATGTTTGAAGGGGGAAGGCGGCCATGAATTCCCAATGAAGTGTGAAAAAGACTGATTAAAATTGCCGCGGTCAAAAGCCAGTGCACCAGTGTGTTCTGCTCTCGCGGACCAGGGGAGATGGGGAGACAGGCTCTGCAGTGGAGATAGCTAGCTCTTTTATTTCTATACTCTGCTCCGGATTGATATTTGTTTTCTATTTTGGTCGACAGCAGAAATTATATTGGCATGTATTTATAGTTCTGTGTTTATAGTTCCATATATCCATAAAGAAAAATTGGGTTTACAAAGCATACCCATGGACATTGTTTAAATATCTATATAAAACATGTTACACATAGGGTGGACCAATATATATTAGTTTTTTTTATGTTATATATATAGATATAGAGGCCCTGCTTGTTTTTATGTTATATATTTTTAATAAAAATATAAACAAACACATATAATATATTTTGAGCCGTACATGTGTATTTGTGTGCATATAGACAGACATTGGGTAAACTCAATATGTCTTTAACGATGCACCAAATATGTTGCTAATGTTGACTTCATTGTAATTCCACAAACAAAACAATAAACAAACGTATAAAAGGGCAGGAATAAGAAAATAAATATATATACATATATTTATTTTTGGGTGTTCCCAATTTCTCAGATGGAACTGTTTAACGTTCAGAGATGCATCTTTCGCTACACTCACACAGACACACCCTTATATATACATTTACTAGATGTACGTGTGTCTTGTGTGGGCCAGGTGCCTGGGAGTCTATCCGCCGAGGGGAGGGATGGATGGCGTGTGGGCGTGGAGCTCAGGGCACCTAATTACAGCCCCGGCTCCCACAGCCCGCGTGCATCTCCCTCAGCCCCCATGTTTGGGTGCATCTTCCCTGGCACCGTCAGACGATGTGTTCCCCCCCCCCACCCCACCCCACCCCGTCTCCGGCGCTTCGGTCTCAGGAGGCCTCCACCTCAGCACAAAGCGCGGCTCTGTCTGATTAGCCCTGGCTTAAATGAGATCCCCAGCTAACTGGCTATATTGTCATTCTCTTTGTTGACAGTTATGAGACGGGCTGCCAGACAGGCAGCCGGTGAGGCTAGCTCATTAGCTTGATCAGGAGATTTCTATATGGCGTCTAACAAACAGATCTGCAGGGACCTCATTTATGGCTACTCTAGTCAAGGAACTAGTTAGCCAGCTAGCTAACGGGACCTCTGTGCTAACAAGCCCTGACTAACAGAGACCTCTTTCTTCTTCCCTCCATTCTCCTCCTGCACTGATGTATGGTTCAGTAATTGGTGGTTATTAGTGAGCTTTCTGGAAGAGGAGCTGGGTAGCTGGTTAACCCTTTCCTCCCTGACACGACTGCAGTTTGTCTTTCATCTCATTTCAGAGGATTAAAGGCTGCAAGATGGCAAGAGAGAGAGAGAGAGAGAGAGTGAGAGAGAGAGAGAGAGAGAGAGAGAGGAAGGGAGACAGAGACAGAGATAGATGCCTATAGTGGGGGTTGGTTTTTTCCTTTCTCTTTTTTTTCATTCTCTTTTCATTTTTTTTCTTTTGGGCCAGCAGCAGATGCCAGGCACAGTGGCTTCAACCGGGCACACTTTTAAACACAACACAGCTGCCTGCTCTGCATCTGGGCACAAGATGGAAAGAGGAGGAGAGAAGTAGAAGATGAAAACAAGGCAAAAACACTGGGAATATGAGAGAGAGGAGAGAGAGAGAGAGAGAGAGAGAGAGAGAGGAGAGAGGGGAGGGAGAGGTAGCAGGAAACAGACAGGGAGAAACAGAGGGAACACAAAGGAGGAGAGAGAGAGGGACAGAGAGAGAGAGAGAGAGAGAGAGGAAGAAACAAAGGCTGACACAGATAACATCTATCAGTGCAGCAGAAATATGGGCTGGGTTTACTATTATAAATAGAGAAACACATACCCCCCACCCAGCTACCACCTCACCCCCAGTTTAGCATCCCCTTCCAAAAGCTGGGAACCACTAACTGGGCCAATCCACAACAAGGATTATAGCTATCGAGCTGCAGAGGCATTTAAATATGCTCATAGCGAGCGCTGCGCTTTATGTGGGAGTGACTGTAAACACAAACACGTAGCGAGGTGTCAGGGAAACGAGGGAAAGAAAGAAGGAACAGTTTACTCTATTTTATCGCTGTTTTAATGGATTTCATTGAAATTAACATAGAGGAGCCATGTTACAAAGAAAATATAATATTGTAGCGTCACAATACCAGCCACTTCATCATTTAATACAATGACATGCTATCATTGAATTATGAGCAGCAGGACACTGCACCATAAGGATAGACGCAAGAACGCAATTTTCGCAGGACAGAAGACGATGGAAATGTGTTGTTGAAGATATAAACTATAGATTATATTCAATTTCAGCAGTTTATTGAATATACTGTATACGTGTCTGTACATGCTCAGGGGAAGATGAAGTGAGTCGCTCTTTGAAAGCTGCCTATTGAGCTGTGTGATATGTAAAATAGAGATGGATTGAAATTCCCCCCGCTCTCACACCAACCCACCTGTGGACAATGGCTCTGCAAAAGGTCAGGGGAAATGTAAAGAAAACAAGGGAGCTGATTATGGCACGCGTTGGACGTGACACTGGGAGATTCGTATTTCAGGATGAATTACGACAAAGAAGTCAACGTGGAGAGAGGATGAGATTCCAAAGCTTTCGGTGATAAGAACCAATGCCGGTGACGATGAGCTGTAGACTAAAACAGTTTGCGTTCTGCAGTGAAATGCAGGCTAACTCCTAAAAGTGTCCAGACCCAATTTTCCAAAAAAATTCCAGAATTCAAGTCTGAAATGTTAGCGAGCTAGAAATCATGTTTGCAGCAGTTTATTGAATATGCTGCATACGTGTCTGTACGTGTTCCTGGAGAGATTTAGCGAGTCGCTCTTTGGAAGCTGCCAATTGAGCTGTGTGATATGTAAAATAGAGATAGATTGAAATTCCCTTTCTTTCTCACTCCTCTCACCTTCGGACAGTGTCTCGGGGCAAAGAACTGAATCGGGAATTACCCACTACTATTATTCTACAATATGTATAATTTCAAAGACCCTTGCACCACTGCACGCTTATCCCCGCCCCACCTCCTCCCCTCTTTCTGCTTTCTGTTTCTTTTGTTCTACCTCTATTAGAGTTGTCCTTGACTGCCGAGTGAGCGCGCAGTGCAGCCTTTGGTTGAGAGGAGCCAGTCAAACGCTCCCTCGCTCTCCTGTTGAGATGAGAATAAGAGAGGACATGTGGGAATGAGAGAGGGAGAGCGAGGGAAAGAATAGCGAGAGAATAGAGAGGAGAGGACCTCTTTCAATTCAGCAAACATATTCCTAAAGCCACCGAGAGCTGTGAACGAGATAGGCAGAGTATTAGCAGGATGTTGGCCTGATGACTAAGCGTCTGAAGACAGGGGAGAGCTCCGGGCATCTTGTTTGGAAAGACAGTGAATGAATAGACATTGTCTGCCAAGAAAGAAACCCCTCATAAATTGCAGTGCATCAGTGCTGGTAGAGATTTTGCTCCTTGAAAGAAAACGTCTCCTCGCCGTGGAATGGCAAGGTGGAATTCATTCTACCAAACGTAAATATTGAGATTATTACTATGTTCTGACATTCTAGTAAAATGTCCAGAATAAGTCTGATTGGGCCACTTTGTGAGTACAGCAGGAAGAGTTCCAGGAAAACTCACAGCAGGCGAGTCGATCACTCACACAACGAACACAAAACTGGAACAATTACAAAGCAGGAGCAATACACGTCCCCCGAATTTTCTATCTTACTGCTCATGGCTACTTTTCCATCAATCATCAATTTTTTTCATCAAGGCCCTAAAGTCCCTTTTTACTTAGAAAGTGATTTAAACTACTATTATAGACTGGTTGTGATTTTCCAAGTGTTCTTTGATTCATAATATAAGGTTTTCAATTCAGTTGGTCCGTGATATAAAACGTTGCATCTATCAGTATCGGTGTGAGCCGCCTCAGTACGTACACATCCTTCTGCAGTGCGTTGACGAGTGTGCTGTGATTCACAAAATGAGGTTTTCACAAAGCAGCTCTGAGACGGATCAATTCAAACGTCATAACTCTGAGCACAGCAGACAGAGCAGGACAGCAACAATAGCTATACTATACTAAATACTATAACGATGAAACTAAACCTGCTAAGTAGTTTATATAGTGTAGTACAGTGTAGTAGTATATGGTATAAGACATTCATGTTCATCTCCTGCTGCTTTCTTCCAACTCTGTGAAATATCCCAGTTTTCTAAAAAATGTGCATTTGATTTCAAGTCTGCAAACAGCTAATGATGGAACAAGTAATGCAGAGTCTTTTAGTGACAGTGTGGTGGTTTGATCATCAAACATGAACATAAGCCAGCAGTGGTTTGTTGGGTCTTCAGTGGAATCTGAAGGAATGAGCTTTAGGCTCCCTTCCTCATACCACAGTTTTACTGTTATGTCATTAAGTCTTGCTGAAATTGAAGGGAACACCAGATCCTGTAGAATGAGATCGGGGCTCCGTTTTGTCGATGGACGATCACCTTGACACAGACGGACACACAGAAGACGGTCAGATAAAGACCGGGAAAAAATAAATAGATGACGGACAGATGGACAGGCAGACAGGTAAACAGGCAGACAGACGAAACAGGCAAACAAATAGAGAGACAAACAGATGACGAGGAGACGGGGAGATAGTCAGACAGATTGGCAGAATGGCTGACAGCCTGGCCGCTCTCCGGAAGGGAGGTATTGGCTGGAAAGCGTGGCTGGCAGGCAGACAGGCAGATGGACAGGCAGAAACCCATGCACACAGACACAGAAGCAGACAGACAGGAGGACTGGAGGAGGAGAGAGAGAGAGAGAGAGAGAGAGAGAGAGAGATGAGAGAGAGAGAGAGAGAGAGAGAGAGAGAGAGAGACACATGCAGAGCAGCAGACAGAAAGGCAGGCAGGGAGGTTGCCAGACAGACATGCACTGTTGGTAGCAGGACAGGCAGTTGGCGTAGGAAGGAGACATGGGGACAGCAAGTGCCTCTGGCAGAGAGGGGGAGCGAGATGGAGGGAGACAGAAATAGAGGAGGAGAGAGAAAGCGAGGGAGGGAGAGAGAGAGAGAGAGAGAAGGAGAGAGAGGGGGGTGAGGTCAGTGCACGGCTGGCTGGCTGACTGTTGATCTGTGGCACTGGGCTGGCAGAAGAGGCTCCTCGGGGAGAGAGCTGCTCCGCACAGCCTGCGTCTACATTCCCCCAGCCGTCCACCCATCCCTTCATCCCTCCATCCCCCAGCTGGGAATGGAGAGACAAGGCGATGAAGGGGGAGATTTGTTGCAAACAGTGGCAGGGAAAGGTGAGAGAGAGGGAAACGTGTGCAAAATTAGTGTCAGAGGGACGAATGCCATCCAGGGATGGGTTGGCCCGAATGAAAACAGGAATGAAAGCGTCTAGAGTTCTCCTCCTCTTCCTCTCCTCTTCCTCGTCTTCCTCTCCTTTTCCTCTCCTCTGTAAAGCCTCTGAATTGGCTTTCACTCCAGGGTCAAATGACTCTGCATTAGACAAAGGTTGTTATTGGCTCCAGCTCTGATTGACAATAATAGAAACTCTATATTTTCTCCGTTTACATGCAACTTTTCTAAGCTAAGTTATGAGCCACATTGTACTTCCAGGCATTGACATTGTGTACTGTTTTATACACTACTTTCTTTTGTCTCTCTCTTTTTGGTATTGTGCAAAATTCAGCACTTTGAGAAAGAGTTGAGAAAGAGCTACGCCGTTTCTGGCACGTTATGACACGAACAAATAGAAAGGTAAATAGCTAATAGGAATGCAAATTCAATTGCAGGTTTACCCATATTTAATGAAACAGCTTGTATCTGCTAATTCTGACGTACAAGAGGTAAAACACACTTGAGGGACATTGTTGCAGGACTTGCTCCCACATGGTGCTCTACGTGTAGCTCATTCATAACATTCATCGTAATTATAAACTGTACATTGGTCCTTCAAGATGTATTTTGCCAATAAACCCAAGTGCTTATACATTTCTGTGATATTCTTATATCTAAGTCACTTGTATTGTTCTGTGCGTTAAACACAGTTAGCTGCCATGGCAACATTTGCAACGACCATTGAAATAAAGTGGTCAGAGCGTGTTAATATGGAAAAATGATGCGAGTGCAGAGAAAGTGAAAAAATAGACTAAAATGACGATGTGAGAAAAAGGTTTCTCTTAGTTTTTCCAAAGCGATGGAGACTGAGCTGTTGTCTGTTTGTGTCACATGATATTCCCTGATAATATTTCCAGACCAGAGGAAATGTTTTACCTTATGTTGAAAAAAACGCTTGAACGCTAATGGAAAGGAAGAAGTCTCCAGTGCAAAGGTATTTTCAGGACACAGACGAAATAGTATAGTGGTTTAGATTTTCCTTGTGTTTTGACAGTTGAAATACTGAATCAGTGTTGATACGCGATTCGAGGGGCTGAGGATGTTTTTTTCATGGCTTTCTCTGGCTGGAGTTACACAAGGTTAATGTTACAGCCGTGTGTGTGTGTGTGTGTGTGTGTGCTGTGTTTTGCTGCAGGGTGCAAAGCTGCTCCAAATGTCCATCTGCCGAGTTCACAATCCACCTGAGCCCACTCTTACATGCACATGTGCCTCCCTGCACCCCACCACAACACAAACCGATGCAATTGCACACATGCGCCCGCACCCCCATTCACGCAGGCACATGCAGAAACGGGACGCACATTCACGTATACAGTACAAACCTGCGCAGCCACACGCGCGTTTCCCTTGTTCCAGTTTCTATTTGGACTTATCTTTGCTCTCATTTGCATAAAGACATCCCACCCTCTCTCTAGCCGTCACCTTGATGTAGCTGCAGTGAAGAGTGTGATGTAAACATAACAAGTTTTCTGACAAAAATCCAGAAATGCATATATACATATTTCCCAACAGGTGTTCAGAGTTAGTATGGGGGGGGGGAGTGCAAGAAGAAGATGCTGAACATAAATAAGCACATAGGCGATTCAGCCCTGAGGAAACAGACATTTACGTACATACATACAGACGTTTGTACAATGCATACGTTTGCATATACCTACACATGTCGTGTTTGAGGATGTTTTCCAGCTTGTATTTCAGAATCAAATTAATGTACAGTTCCCCACTATAGCACCTGTTTCTTTGGTTTATGTTTAGATTAAGTTCATGTTTTTGCAGTGGCACATTCCCCACGGTCACCTCTCTGGAAAGAAGAAAAAGGAGTGAGCGGCGATGGCGAACTGCTTTTATGGTCGTGTGTATGTTGTACTCACTTCTTCATTGAAGGAGTCGTGCAGCAACAGCTCTGCTTCTACTCAAACAGGTGCCACGCGGCTGAGAATTTATAGGTCTAGGACAATGGGATTTTGATAGGGCCGGATTGATTAAGAAAATATACAAAATGTTCTACATGTTATAATCGCCAAAATAATTGATTTTCTACTATTAGCAATTGTGACAAATTAAAACAATGACATACATTTTGATTTTCTTATACTGATTTTAATTTAATAAAGTGTCTCATTTTCATGTCAATCATCTAAATTGACATGTAATCATTTCTTTATGGGTAAAGTGTGTGTATAATCTTCAAAGCAAAGTCTTAACAATAAGTGTGAAGTATCAAAAACCCAGAGGATACATTTGAATATATTATAAATAACAGAATGTCATTCTGATCGTGTTCCAAAACCATAATCCCAACCCATTTCTGAGATCCCCTCTCCACCTCCATACAAACAGTATCACAACTTCCCACCTCATGCTTTTTAAAACAAAATGAACATATGGTTTATCATGGAGTGTTTTAACAGATATGGATGGAATTTGTGACTGGGACTGAAAAGATGGAGTGACCAGTCTTTGTTCATAGTGAGGCTCTGTGGGTCTTTGGGTGGAATTAAGGATAATCATCACGGTATCATGTTTCCATTACTGCTGATGGAGATGGAGCCGATAAATACTGGGGACTACCACAGAGTGATTTGACCTGGGTACGATTGCTGATTGTGCCCTTTCCCACTGGAGACGAAATCCAGATGTTAGTGAGTGTGGGTCCTGTTTAAACAGGATATTGCTCTTGTGATGTCTCAATTTCAATGAGACCAACCCAGTGCAATATTATAACAGTCCATCAATAAATTCTGCAGTTTTTATTGTGTCTCCTCCCTGCTTCTTCCTCTTCCTGCAGCCCTTGCAGAGGTGACACTGCACTGCAAAAATGTATAAAACACACAAGACAAGTGATAATACCATCATAAGTGACAGTACAAGTACCAATCTAATCTGTAGGCAGCCTTTCTGTTCAAGTTCATATATATATGTGGAGGAACGTCTGAGCTTGAACCCTGCAGACAGGGCGTCAGGTAGTAAAAAATGTGTGTGTGTTTGTGTGTGTGTGTGTGTGTGTGTGTGTGTGTGTGTGTGTGTGTGTGCAGACGCATGCCTGTGTCCCTGAGTGCTCTCTGTGTGTCAAGAGGCGATTATGATTGTCATGTTCCATCATTCAAATCCAAACAAACTGTCTCGTGGTGTCCACTGCCTTTGACTCCCACACAGTGTATGGGTCCTGTTTGAGTGGAGTGGGGGGACATTTTCTATTCCGTTCTATTAGGCTGCTATTTTTGGTGCCACAGGATACCCAGTGACTGTGTAGAGCCCTGTCAGTGACGAATGTGTTTGTGTGAGAAACAGGGGTGGGGTGCCTTCCCACCGGAATTTATGCGTGTGTGTATGTGTGTGTGTATGAGATGGAAGGAATTGGGGGGGTGTTCACTGTTTTTCTATCTTGCCTGCAGAACTGTGTATGTGACAGAAAGTGGGAGAGAGGGAGAGGGAGAGCGACAGCATGTGTGTACAGTGGTGGGATATTCTATCTCTCTTTCTGGTATATGCTCCCCCGCGGTGATTCAGTGCGTGTATGCCCATTAGCTTGCCTGAGAGTGTGAATGTGAATGTCTTCAATGCCGTGTGTGTGTGTGTCTGTGTGAGTGTGTCTGTGTGAGTGTGTGTATGTGTTTGCCTGCCTGCTTGGTTCTTTGCCTGTGCTGAGATACAGCATGCCAAGCTGAGGTACCTTTGTGTATGTGTGCGTGTGTGTGTGCATGTGTGTGTGTGAGTGTGTGTGTGTGGGTGGGTGTAAGCGTGCATGCTGCACCTGCTGTCATCCTGGGGTAAAGCCTCGGGACACATAGGGTCATGTGACAGACAGCCGTATCTATCTATCTGCAGACTGCATCATTGGTATTCTGGGTAGGCACAGGCAGCCAAGCAGGGGGTTGGGTGCGAGGGAAGGAAGGAAAGATGGAAAAGAGAGAGAGAGAGAGAGAGAGAGAGAGAGAGAGAGATGGAGAGAATCGGGGGAGGGAGAGGGGGTGTCGTAAAGAGAGAATTAGAGAAAAAATAGAGAAGGAGAACAATAGAGCTCATCAGTGCAATGAGACCTGCCTGCAATCAGACCTACACACACACACACACACACACACACACACACGCATACACAGAAACATACACACACATATACACACTAGTACATACATGTATTTGTACACTGCATACAGCCCTGTGCACATATAAGCATGCCTGCATATGCACACATATCTCCCACTCAGTCAGATAAGTCATGATAAATGCACACACACACACACACACATGCACATACACGCACGGGGGGGACGTCCTCAGCATAATTCTCAAGGGAGATCTGATGTGAATAACAGGAGGGACGACGCCAGGAGGACTAAATGTTGTTAAATGTCCTCAAAGGAGAAGCCGGGGCGACGTGGTCTGACACGGCGTCAGTGCAGCGTAGCTGAGGGTTAAACTCCCGTCTGATGTGATGAAAGACAGCTAACCTTCAAAGACTGGTTGCCGTCCTCAATACTGCATAGATACTGCAAAACTGCCGCTTTGGTTCCATCTCACTGTCTGTCTGTTGAGGAACCACTGTACGAGCCTTCTCTGTAAATAAGGATCCAGCCTTTGTTGACAGACGGCCACGTGGAGGGGTATCGGGTCACCCACCGACGCCCAGGATCTAATAACATCTGCCAGCAAAACACTCAGATCTGCTTATGTAAAAGTTTCTGAGGACAAGCGGAGCAATGAGTGACCACTGACTTGTTTTCATTGCTCGGTATCATGGACTGGTTATAAAGGTGGACCACACGTCTCCACTTCCTCTGATTGTCCAGAAATCAGGTCAAAATATCACAAATTCAGACGTCGGCATCTTGGACATTTTCAGACAGTCTTTCCAGTAGTGACCAGTCTCAGCTGTCTCTTTTTTATAGCATCATATAGCTGCTTAAATCCGAACGTACTTGAACATTGGTTTGATAAGAACTACCTCAAACGACAGCAACCATCTTTGAGAATCAATTTATTTGACATGTACATTTACTTTTGAGTTTGACTCATGTCTGACATGGAGGAGGAAGGGTTTTTCAAAATGTGCTGCAATCCACTACCAGGCGGAGCAGCCATGTTATACACAATCTATAGTCTGGATGGTCAACATGGATTTCGTCTTATGGACACTTTTAAAAAACTTTTATTGCATACTTGGAGACTTCTCGATTCAATCATAAGACTCATTACTGCAGAATTAAGGAGAAAGAAGGAACACATCAGATTAACACCAACAAACAGTGTGACGCCTGTTAATTCTTTCAAAGCTTTGTAGGTGGCTTTAGAGTTTAATAGCATTTTATCAGATCTGAATTAGAGTCCAATAACATAGTGTGTATTAGCTGATAATTAGAGAAACGCCATAGAAATGTTTGATGTAGTATACAGTCAAGCTGTGAGGTTCTCAGCTGTATTCCATTCAGTATTACTGTTGTTTCTTACCAATGGATCATATTTAAGACACATGTTTTTTTAATCATCCGCCATCTAATAAAATAAGAGTCTAATATCTCAATCCCGTCAAATTTCTTATCTCGTTATGATATTTAGGTTTTAATACAAGGAAAATAAAAGATTCTGGGGTTCAGAGGAATGATGCACACCGGACGACAGCAGCTTTCCAGACACATGTTTGGTTCTTTGCTCTTTCAAACTGGTCTGAAGGAAAAGCAGCTCATCAACGTGTGAAATGTCACCACTGCAAAGTGAATCATTATTACCAGTCACATATGCAAGAGAAATCTTTTGTATCGAGGCCTGGACACACAGCAGGTCCCCATTGGACACTGCTGGCCACTCCCATGTATGATGTGTGGTTGTCTATAGGCAGAGGTGGCGTACAGCTCTGTTTTCCTGTGGCTATTTCAAGTCTTTGCTGTCTCACTCCTCGACCTTGCTGTTCTCGAGCTGCTGGGGATGAGAGATGGCGTTAACACTTCTAAAGGCGTAAATCACCTCCCTCTCTCCCTCGCTTCCCCTCATTCCCACTTTCCCTCTTTCCCTGCCCCCCCCCACCCCCCACACCCCCACACACACGCACGCACACACACACACACACACACACACACTCTCTTTCTGTCTCTCTTGCTACCTCTCACTGCAATGTTGTTCTCTTCACTCGCTATCTGCACTGAGAGGTGATTGGAGTCTTCCCAGTGTGATAATGGGCCATATAAACACACACACACACAAACACATACACACACACACACACAGACACAGACACACACCTTTTTACAACCACACTGCAGAGCGAGAGAAAGAGCGAGACAGAGACTCATCAAGTAATTAAGACCCCGGCTCTCCCATGGAAATTAAAGGAATGGCCCTTTGCTCTTATCGCTCTCTTTCCCTCCCTCCATCCCTCTCTCTCTCCCTCCCTCTGTGTCTCGCTCTCTCTCTTCCACTTCCTGCTGGGCTGATTGCTGTCTGGCTTCTCTTCTCACCTGAGTATTTCACTCTCTTTCCCAGGCAGCCGACCCACAGTGCCTTGTGCTGGTGATTACCCCACTGTGGGTAATTGCGGCAGCATTTCGCTCGATGTTATTTCCCCCACATTCTGGCCTCACAGAGGAGGGGGCGCCTCCCTTGAGATGGCAGAGGGATGGAGAGATGCACTTTTAGCTGTCTGTGTGTCTTATGTGTACACACTGAGGTCCTCTGTTTGTTGATATATATATTGTATTATATATTCTTTCTTGGGTTGGCTTATCCACACTTCCTGCCTGGACAGTGTGTGTGTGTGTGTGTTTGTGAGCAGAGCGCTGTGTGGCGCAGCGGGTCAGGCACGCGGTCAGTTCCATCACTCGTGTCCTTGAAGATGAAATTGGGTCAGAAAGCTGCTGTTACCTTAGCTCACTCTTCCTCTTTGATAGGAGCAGGAAAAGTCCTAAAGAGCCGGCCCACTTCACTCCCTGACAGCTCCTCTCACCCTTCAACCTCCAGTGTCTCCGACAACGCCGCTGTGTCCAAAGATATTTTTATAGGAGACGGTCAGTCCAGCAGACAGATTGACTCTTTTCAGCTGTTCAGCCAGCAGGCAACATGGTGATTTATCACAGATTGCGTTGTGGTTTCCTCGGCTTGTCGCTCTATGTTTACTGGTTAAACCTGGTTAAACCTGCTGACCTGTGTGAGCTGGCCTCAGCTCCACACATACAGTTAGCAGGTAAAGGAAATGGAACAATGGAGTGGGACAAATTAAAGTGGCAAACCATAATCTATTTTCAGCGCTTTTATCTGTACAATTTATCCTTTACTTTGCTATTTGCAAAAATAAACATTTAATTCAGTTTGTATTTTAGTATTTTGCATTTTTCCTGTCACCTACACGTTTTGATTTGTCGGAAATAAGTAGCCTACAGCTGAAAACACTATATTATCAATCTCTGTGCACATTAGCCTATTAAATAATTTGGGTTTACCCAAACTATTTAATGTGCTAATACAGTTTATATTTATTCAATAGAATTAGTTTTCAATATAAAACAAACACTTTCTAAAATAAATGATTATTTGTGACACTGAAATATAAATTAACAAAAATTTAAAATACTTTAATTAATTATTATAAATAAACGTTTTAAACAAATTATTTTTTTTAGTCATATTTGATCATTTTGTAAAAGTTTATATTGAATATAAAATGGCATTCATAACTATGACTCCTTATTGCCTGTTAGTCTCAATGTCAACATAAATAGTCAAGTAACTGATACTACAGATTACCACCAGGCAAAGTTACGAACCACTTATTCAGTTAAATATATCTATCTACTGTAGCTTTTAAGTCAAGGACACAAATATCTGCACAATAATTTCTTTTTCCTTCTTCTGTTGTTCTGTATGTGGATATGAACGATAACATTTTAACTTCAGAGGATCTTTCTCAGGTTAAGTTAAACGATTGAAACCTGTAATTTATTATCACTTCATCATCTTGTTATCAGATCATTTGCTACTTTTACGACCAGGACAATATCTCTAGTCTCAAATGTGATCCCAAAGTTTTGTAAAATATTTCTCCCTCATACTCCAACAACTACAATTTGATCAAAAATGTTCTGTTAATGTTATGTTTCAGAAGCTATTTGATTAAGTCACGAGAGAATTTTTATTTCTGAACTGAAAAGCTTTTCATTGACTAACCTCTGTGCTGTCTGGGCATGCTGAAGACTCCGTTGTGACTCTGAGTCGACAATAAACCTAAAATCACCTAAAATAAAAGTCCAAATAAAGGTATGGATCAATACAAATAAATTGAACTCTGCTTTTGTACAGAGACGCAGTTGTTTACCATCTGTGAGCTGAAGAGGAATAAGTAAATGTGTCAACTGGCTTTATTATCTGACCAATCCCAATTCCTACTCAGACCTGCTCCCACAGACCACCACCACTTCTCATCCCCAAGTTGTCTTCTTCTCTTCTAACACATCATCCCCTCCCTTCTTCACCATTTGTTTCCCTGGAGTTTGGACGTAGGTTTGACTAACAGTATGTTTTTGGCTGTAAATAATTTATTGACATACAGTACTGAAAAGAGAAAATTTTTGTTTATTGGATGGTTTGTATGCAACAAGGAGAAAGATGGAATGTACAGGGATCCCGCTCTCACCATCAAAATCCATGTACTATGGCAACACACTGACAATGCCGGTTTCATCTGCAGTGTGTGTGTGTTTGTGTGTATGTGTGTGTGTATGGTGTGGTGTCTGTGTGTGTGTGTCCAAGAGGCAATGAACAGGCACTGAAAAGAACACAGAATATGGAACAGAGAGAGGCAGAGCAATGGAGAGAGAGATTTCATCTCCTCTCTGCCTGTATATACATATCTGCTAGAATGTAGGTCAGGCAGCCCCAGTCACTCTCAGAGCCTGGGAGAAGGAGATTGCTGTGCGTGTGTGTGTCTGTGTGTGTGTGTTCATGCACATCACATGAATAAAGCATGTGTCTCTCTTGTAACATGTGCATATTTGTGTGTGCCCCCTTGTCCTCATGTGCCGTATGTGTTTCTCTATATGATGGGTTTGATTTCTTTTGTGTGTGTGCCTGCGTGCTTGTGCATCTGTGTATGTGAGTGTGTGTTTCTAAAATGCTTGTCATGTACAGTATGTGTCAAAGAAAATGTCACAGCGGACATCTCAGCCTCCCTTCCTTAATGCCGTGTATGTAACTATACAATAGGGTTTTCATTACAGTCAGATGAGTCTGTGTGAGTTTGGGTTTGTGTGTGTGTGTGTGTGTGTGTGTGTGTGTGTGTGTGTGTGTGTGTGTGTGTGTGTGTGTGTGTGTGTGTGGGTAGGAGGGTGTGCCAGAGCAACTAGTCTTTCCAGGCTATTTACGGTATGCTCTCTGGCTTTGATAGATATAGGAGCCCAGTAAAGCACAGGCATGGTCCCCTCTTTTTCTCCAAGGAATAGACTGTGAGAAAATATCACTTCTCTCTCACTCTCATTCTCTCTCACACACACAAACACACACACACACACACATACACACACGCAAACACACTCACACACACACACACACACACACACACACACACACTTGTAGAATTCTCAGTAGAGAAGAAGAAAAGGAGACCGCAAGTGTGTTTGCTCTGTCTGTCACTGTCCTTGGTGCTGAAACCGACTAGCACTGCAACTCCATGACTAGAATACCAACCACACACACACTCACACAAAGTACACACTCACACATGTTATATTTCCTCGTTGTGCTGTATCTTGTTCTGCTTTATATGTTGTCGCATCAGACTCTAGCCATTTTTCATTATCCCCTCTCCTTTTTTCTGAGACACACACACACACACACACACACACACACACACACACACAGACAAACACACACACATACCAGGGCTGTGTGGGCCGTGTCCTGATGAGGAGTCATAGAGCTGTGATTTGTCATCAGCCTCCACATGAAGACCTTCATCAGAGGACAGACCCATCACACACACGCTGATTAGAATGACCAAGGGGCCAGGGATTAGTGTGTGTGTGTGGTTGTGTGTGGTTTGTATTTTATGAGGTAGAAGCTGGTTAAATTATGCCACAAATTGTGTTATAAACATAATTTACACTGGGTTTTATAAAATAGATAGATAGGTAGAGTAATGCCCCACTTTCCAGACAAAAGCCAGATGTAAGTGTTTTTTCAACCAGTGGGAAAAGGAGCTTTTTATAATTTTATACAAACAATATAACTGTTACCCATGTGCTAATTCACTTAGCTTTGCCACACTACTATAACTTTGTGATAGTGAGATATGTGGCCAGAGGCTTGTTTGGTTTGTCCATTCATCCATCCATCTATCCATCCCTACATCCATCTATCCATCTGTCCATCCATCGCCTTCTTGTGAACACGATTTCTCTTTTTGTGGGAACATCTTCAAATGTGGCGCTCCACTGATCACCATGACATCACAAAACACATCTTTTTGCAACAAGTAAAGGCATCGTTTCCCATTGGTGTTTAACTGGATCAAATAATGTTGACATTTTAAGGTCAATAAAGGTGTTGGGAATCTGGTGTCCATCCACTTTGAAACTATCCTGATTCTATAGAGCTGTACGGTTGTGGAAGGTGCATGTGAGGCATCCAGCTTTTATAATGTCTAGGAGCAACCTCCCTTTTTGAAGCATTGTCTGCTGTCACGTCCACAGCTTTGTGTTGAATGAAAACACACAAGGAATTTGACTCTTTTTTTTGGTGCTTTATCTCAATGTGACAACAACAACAAAAATACATACAACACCTTTTATTCCCTCAAAGTCTTAACCACATGTATTATATGAATCTGGACGGGCACAGATGCAAACTGCAGCTTCACAGGCTTGGAGCCGCGAGATGGTAATTCTAGTAAATTAATGTAAATGCTCTCGGGCTGCACCAGCGACTTTAATCAAATACAAACCAAACCTCTGACGCCGTTTTTCAAAAAGCATGAAAGACACAACATCTGTAGCTGTAACATGTAAAATATACTTTGAGTGGGCCATTGTTTCACATTAGGGTTTCACGTTAATAGGCCCTTTTTTCAAAGTATTTTTCCACTGTCCCCTTGCAACTCGAACAGGCTGTTTCCAACTTTGCTTCGCTCATTATTCCAACTACAAAGGAAATGGACAGAAAAAAAAGAAAAGCTGAGGTGTTTGTGTATGTGTGTGATGAAGGGGTAGAGAGAGAACCCCTGCTGGTTAAAAGTAAAGTCCGCTTATGCTCTAAAAACCACCCGTGCTTCTTTTTACATAACACACACAACAGGCACCCTGAACACTCACTGTACGCCTGTGGTGGTGCGTGTCCTGAGGGACCAGCTATTGTTTTTATTTGAGCTGCTTTGAGACAGATTGGGAATGACTGCGGTGTGTGTGTGTGTGTGTGTGTATGTTTGTGTGTTTGTGTATGTGTGTGTGTGTGTGTGTTTGTGTATGTGTGTGTGTGTGTGTGTGTGTGTGTGATGGGCCATCTGGTATGCTCCCTATGGGGGCCTTCATTCTGTGTGATGGTCCCTATACACTATCGGCACCTCATCTGTTCTCTCCCATACATTCGCTCAATTAGCAGCAGCGGATGGAGAGAAACAAAGACAGGCAGAGCACTCAGGCAGTCTAAACGCACATTTTCACTAACACTTTTTTTTTCCAATCTGTCTTTTTCTCTCTTTTTTCCGTGTGCGGTTATTTCACCTTCTTTTGTGACAAGGTGGGACATCGACCCCCTTAGCTCACCCACTCCCCTGTCCCTCCCCTCTCCTCCAACTCAACCAAGGATGGAAGGCTGAGGAGGGAAATCATGAAGGCAGGCACGGATCATTAGCTATATTTGTCCCCCACTTCCTGCAGAAGATGATAGATCTGGCTAATTACCCCATGTTGCCAAGCCTGTCGCACGCGGCAAGCGGCCGTTGTTATGGCGGAAATCGACGTTGGGTTTTTTGGCGCGTGCCGCATAGCTGATGGTATATGACTATTCATGAGCCCCGCAGTCAAAAGGAGAGGAGGAAATTTCCAATCCCGTCATGGCTGCGTGTGAATGTGATTGTTCTGCAAATGGTTTTTAATGATGTATGTTCACCGTCCTCTTTTTCCTCCTGCCCTCTATGCAGAAAATGATTGTGGAGGAGATGTGGTGAGGCGTTTCCGTCCAGCTGAACTTCACTCAGTCCCAGTGGAAGCAGAGGACTGGACCAACGAGCTGTCTCAACCCCGACCCATTTCAGGTAGAGTTTGTTTCAACATTTTGTCAAACCTAACTCATCAAAAGTGTAACTCTATAATCGTCTTTGCTGGTTCTGATTCAGATTTGCATGTTAAATTAGCTTTTCCTAAAGATTTATAAAATATTTATGTGATGGAATCAGTTTCAGAAAACACTGCATATTGCACTAACAGGTAAATAAAATGAATTTTAAAAGGGCTCCATAGTTAAACAGTATAAACAGTATAAACCAGTCCATTGCCTGTAAAGGTCATCTGTTTGCAAACCTCTGAGGTTTATACGAAACCTGACCCACTACCCACAATTAAATCCAAGTCAAATCTGGACACATCTGAACCTGTTAACATATACACCTGGGCTCCTCCACCTAGCATGTGGCTATCAGAGGCTAATACTTTCGGCAGTTCTTACAAGCAGCGAAACCACTGAAAACACATTCCCTGCTGGCTTCCCTGGTCGTTATGTGATTTATTTTGATGATCTACCTAGTTATTTAAGTGGAAGGTCAAAGGTTGAGTCACAGGCTTTCACAATAAAACAAATCCTTGCAGCTGACAGGGCTTCCCATAAGCTTATTCAGATGCCCAATCATTTGAATTCATGATTTCTCTTGAGATAAACACACTTGATTCCAGTCCCTAAGTAGTGAATGCAGTTTTTAAAGATACAGGGCAACACAACTAAATCAAATCAACATTTATTTAGAGGGCAAACAGTGTCCAACAACCTCAGGTCCACTCAGGCTCTGTGACAAGCCAGTCAGTTATAAATACACCTGAGGTTAATCCCTGCACTCTGACCTCACTGCGCCGGCTGATAAAGAGTCGTATTGTATTCACATCACAGCTTCTCACTCTTTAACGCTTTGGAGCCGTCACCCACCAAAGCCGTTTACCATACTAGTTGGGAATCGCTCGCCAGATTTTACTCTCTCTTTATCACGCTCGCTCTCTGTCTCACTCTGATCGTCCCCCTCTCTCTCTCTCTCTCTCTCTCTCTCTCTCTCTCCCTCGCTCTCTCTCTCTCTCTCTCTCTCTCTCTCTCTCTCTCTCTCTCTCTCTCTCTCTCTCTCTCTCTCTCTCTCTCTCTCTCTCTCTCTCTCTCTCTCTCTCTCTCTCAGCGCCCACTCAGATGCTATATCTCCAGCCCTTCACACTAATTCAGATGCACTTAGCTCCGGTTTGGCACACATGTTTACTGTCACTATGATGCATGGCGTAAATACGTATTCGCAGTGAAATATGATAATGCCAGCGGAGTTTAGTTGGCTCCCCATCGCTACACTGTATGGAATACCAATGGGTGTGTGTGCGTGTGCGTGTGTGCGTGTGTGCGTGGAGGAGGCGGGTGGGGTTGTTGGGCGCCATATGCTTGAAATGCATTCTCCCAAAACTTCAAGGTGAAAACAAAGGGAAACTGATAACAATGTGAATTGTTGTGACAGATGTCTAAGCCCCCCCTACCTCCTTCCACACCACCAAAAATGATAAGAGCGCACACACGCACGCACAAACTCACACACATGTGCAAAATGCTAGTTTTATGTCTCAGTTCATAACACAATAATCGCTGTATTTCTTATCGCGCTTCATTCAGTAATATCCTGATTCTTCTCTATCAAAGAGCGAGAACCCTCTTCAATTTGTCGGTGTCTGGTGGAGCTCTCGTGGCCCGTCTAATCATAAAGACGCACTAATGACAACAACAACAACTGGCAATTTACATGTGATTCTTGTGCTGATGAGTGAATGATCAATACGCACACACTCCCTCACACACACACACACACACACACACACACACACACACTCACACAGAGCTGCTTTTTTCCCCTCATGTGTGAACTGCATAAAAAGTTTAGTTGCGTTCCACATTCAAATCACAACATGTATAAATTCTGCGAGGAGCTCTGTCGTCTGGGAGAATTCCACTTGGTGCTGATTGTAGCAGATGCATCAAATCAGCCTGCACCTCATACATGTGCATGTGTGTATGTGTGGGTGTTTGTGTGGGTGTGTGTGTCCGTATGTGTGTTTGCTGAAAGTGAATGAAATCCTTATACAATATATGCTGCACAATTTGCCTATGGATAAAAAAAAATCGTGAATGCAAATTACAGATATTTCTGTCATGCACATTTAGAGGCAAATAATGGGAAACAGGACTATGAGCTTCAAAATTTGTTTTTATGAAATTACCTGCTGGTTCGTTTTAAACATAACACAACACAACTTTAGCACTGAGTAGAAGGATCCTGTGCGGGGTCATGAATGTGAAATGTGCTGCAGCTTGAATGACTTGAAGGGGTCTGTCAGGCCTTGGCAGAGTAATACACAATTCTTGTTCTTATTAAAGTTGTAAAAAACTAAAAACATGCAGAATTTCTTATGTAGTTTGCATCATTGTATGTATTTGCTCACCCAACCTCAACTTTTGGAGGCGGCATGAACATTACTGTGCGGCTATTCATCTGGGCCCTTAATGCCATTGATCCAGGGTCTAATTGAGACACAGACAGAGAAGGAGTGGGCCTCCTCCTAATCCTCAATAAGCAGGCTAACCTTCATTACAGCCGTGACATTTTCCCATGGGGCGCTCAGAGAGAGAGAGGGAGAGAGAGTGGAGGGAGGGAGAATGAGAGATGGGGGGGGCAGGCCGAATATGAAGGGCTCTCCAACATATGGCGAGGTGCAGAGGCGTGCAAGCTTCCCGGGTCCAACTCTCCTGAGGAGCCTTGAGGGGAGGAAGAGGAGGCGACATGACTTACACTGCTGCCACCGTTATTGTTGCTGTTGTTTTATTCTGCTGCTGGATTCACTTGTTGTTGACACTGTGTTCAGTTGTGATGCGGAACTCGCTTATAACCGGGGCCCTCAGAGAGACCCTGGCAGCTTCAGATAGGATGTGTGTGTGTGTTTGTGTGTGTGTTTGTGTGTGTGTCACATATTTTAGTCCACGATGGATATTTAATATTTTACCAAAAACAGGGGAATCATTCTGTTCTTAAAAAACAATGTCATTTCATTTTCACTATTTTCAATCCAAGGTTCTCATTTTAATGAAAGTTTTTCAAAAAGATCCCCCTCGTATAAATCTATCTAAAGTAATTATCAGAAAAATCTGCAGATATAGAATTGATTATCACTTTTTGCAGCTTCATTTCTCAACCTGACTGTGATGTGAATGGCTGCTGTTGGAAAGATTTGCATTTCTAACAAATATTCTCAAGGTTGAAATTTGAAGATTAATTAAAGACTATTATTTGAAGCATAAGGAGGCAACATCTGCATTAAAGAACTCATACAAGCACAGAGAGAACACTCCGTTTCTATCTGCATTAGAACCCTTTTTCTATTTATTTCTTTCAATTGCCATAGAAACCCCAGTTATACTTCATGTAATATATATATATATATATATATATTTAATGCTCAAGGATATAGTGTCAAAATTTATGTTTTACAGTTTTAACTGAATCGAGCCAAACCGAGCTCCCCTCGTCATCTCCTCCGGCTCTCTACACAAGTTTGTTTGTGTGTGCGTGTGTGTGTGTTGAATGAATCTGCAGCTATGAAAAAGATTTTACTCATTTAGGAAAAGTATTGATCACCATGTGATGATCAGTGTTATTATTGGCCTCATTTCGAACAAATTAACTTTCAGCTGAGTTGGTGACAGTGTGTGTGCGTGTATGCATACGTGAGCGCTCAATGTGATATCGTCCTTATCTTAAAAACTGTCATTACCCTTACCTTAAGTTCAAGGAAAATCATGCAGAAGCTAATTCAGTTATAGTAACCAACCGCTTATAGTGATACATTTTTCTCGGACAAACGTGATCACTATAAGCGGTTTCCACTGTATATATATATATATATATATATATATATATATATATATATATAAGTGTGTGTGTGTGTGTGTGTGTGTGTCTGTGGATATTCCAAGCTTCTTCTCACACACCCACACAATATCCTCAGCCGCCCCCAAAATACTCCCGGTCGTTCCCTCCCTGCTCCACTAATAAGATTTACAAGGTATCCTTGCCTTTCATGATTTTATTTTTCTCCCGTTGAAACATTTATGGCCATTCATAAAGTAACACACCATTAGGGCTGAGGGGCTCTACAGTGCACTAAGTGTGGTGTTAATAAATCATGTTTAATAAAAAAGAGACATCCAAACAGGGCCACAGCCCCTGTCATATTCCGAATGCAGCGTGTACGAATATTTAGGGACATCTGGAAATAACAGTGATGTCCCGAGGCGCTCAGGCTCCTCAACAATTTATGATGTGATGGCAAGGGGATAGACCCACCTTTAGAAGGATGTGTAGGTCGGACATACATGAAGAAGAAGAAGAAGAAGAAGAAGAAGGTTATAATGCTTCCTATGGCATGTAAAGAGCCTGAAAGGTTTGAATACTGAGGAGCATAAAGTATAAATGGGAAACCTCACAGTTGATGTAGGATGATGTCATTTCTTCAATACATCTGTGAAATCTCTGAATGGATGGAACGGTTGGAAAAATGGATGAGATGGACGGAGGGAGGGATTTACTGAGATAAAAATAAACTGTAAAGTGTATACCTCCACCAGGCCCAAGGTCTCCTTAAGAAACCACATTTAATTCGACCAGGGTTTTTATTACCCACAGTCATTATTATCAGTCCCCTAAACATCAACATCTAGATCCATGAATTGCTCTCTGAGACATAAACGGAAATGTTGTAGAGCGGCCACAAGGGCCAGCTCAAGGCAGCAAGCAGGAGAGAAACAAAAGTGCACAGAGAATTCCTCCCTGCATATAATATATTTTTTGAATTAGACATTTATAAAATAAAAAAACATTTACAAGGATGGCTAAGGTTAAAGTGCGTTCATCACGGCAAAGTGACCATTCCTCCCATTGGGACTGTTCACCAGTCTGATGGAATAAACCCAAACTTCTTCCTGTTAGTTTTATGCACATTCTAAAACATTCTCCTGAGGGCAGCAACCATAGAGGACATGTGTGAGGTCACTGATAATCTCATGCGCCTTTTTAACGACTAATCAGAGTCTAAATATAGATTTTATTGTTCATTAAGGAGGATCAGTTTTTCATCAATGCATTCATGTAAAATCAGCAGAGGGTATGTATCGGTAAAAAAGCATCTGAAGCGATACTTTTCCTTTGTGTTTAAATTCCTCACATCATTCACACAAACACTGTCAGTTACTCGATCACCTGCACGACATGTCGCGTCTGAGCGTTGCACATCAGGTGTGAAATTCCTGTTCGACAAGGAGGGAGAGAAAAGCACTGTGAAGCTGAAAGAATCCCAACCTGAATGAAAGACAAATTTTTTTGCGGTGCTGTGTGTTGTGTGTTGAACAGTTTGTTTGTTGCTTCTCTGCAGATGGAGCTGGATGCAGACGATAAGCGCCATCGAACACGCTCCAAAGGTAACTGCATGGATTCGCACACACACACACACACACACACACAGATGACGATGCCATTCAGGGTGACCTTCACTCCATCTACACAAATACACATGCACAGACACACACGTACTCCTATAATCACAGTGCATGTTTTAAGAGCAGTGAAATACCCCCCCACAGTGACTTATGGTGTCATCCAACAAAACCATACTTTTATAGAAAAGGTAACTTTGGGTTTTATCTGACAAACCAGTGACACAAACCAGTCACTGAGCAGGTGACCAGTGCTCTGTAGCAGTCACAGTGCCTTGAGCGTGTCTTCTTTCACGTCCTCAAATAAACAACATCTGTCAGCAACTGGATCAACTCACGCTTCAAACTACGTATAGAACTATTTGCAAGAGGTCTTCAAAGTAAATTAACTTTTGTTTTGTCACTGCAATGCTTTATATCAGCCAGAATTACAAAGCTTTTATTTTGAAAAGTTGTGAATTTGGGTCTGAAAAAGTTGACAATAAATATATGGAAAAAATAACAGCAGTTAAGTTAAGAGTTAAATTGTATATATATAAACCACACATGTGAACAGTAATAAATTCAGTTTACTCTTTTTTTTGAAGCATTGAATCTTCACTGCAGATATACCAGGTAGGATGAACCAAAGATTTCTAACTTTACTCTGCACCATAGACCAAAAAAAGCTCCCTACACAACATCCAGCACACAAACTGAAATTGAAAAGTGACAGTATATTGCAAACCTGTTTGAGGAGGCCTCTATAGTGACGAGGAATAATTCTGAAGTATGGCTCTGGAGTCCAGAGAAGAGTCCATTACAAAGAGGCAGGTTTAGAACGGGCACTGCAGTAGTTACAGTAAACACAGCCACCTCACTTCCTCCCATGAAACTACGACAAGGCCTTGAAAAGTGTTCCTACACCGTGAGACTCCCTTAGCCCTTTCCACCCTCACAGGTTTAGAGAACCTGAAAAGAGGTGTCCATCAGAGAAATGTCTTGATCCATATTTCATCACCTCTAACTTCAGAAATTCTGTAACATCTTTGACCAAACAAGGGGGAGGGGGGGAAGGTGGTGACCGTTGTTCCTACATGGTGTGGAGCAGGCCCCCTGTCTGAAGGCTGCGACCACAAGGCCCCGGTTTGATTGAGTTACGGCCATCCTCTGCTAGTCGGGCAGCAAGAGAGGGTGTGAGTGGAGGATTTGCCACTGTGGTGGTCTTTTATAACCCTGTCCTAAATCACTCCGTCTTCACTCGTTCATATCTCCCTCTGTGTCAGATCCTCCAAAGTGTACGCGGAACACTTCTTTGTTTCATCGCGATAAGAATTGAGGGCGTGATGCCGTGCATACATTTCACGCTCATAATTCAGACCCTCAAATAAAAATGGGGGACCAAAATAGCACAAGTTTAGATCGTGAGCAGTGATTTCAAACATGTCTGTGTTAGCTCTCTCTCTCTCACGCTAGAAAAAAGAAATGTAAGACAGTTACAATGTTGAAAAAATGTAACAACACCAGGTATTAGACTTAACCCAAAGACTGTATTGCTGAAATGTTTCTTTCGCTGAAGATCCAGATCACAATCTTCATCTTGGTGGGGGTTAATTATGTTTATATGAGTTAAATTAACTATTTCACTTGACAGCTCATTGAATAAAGGGTTAAGACAAAACATTAAGACAGCATAAGAGCATGAATCACTGATTTAAACTCTGAATTATAAAACACAGTAGAACAAATTTTTTATCCAATGCGACAGCACAGAATAACTCCCTTCAGATCTGTCCCTTTAAAAATCATCCAAACTGCTTTTACTTTACTTTATTTCCATTCAGAACTCTGACACATCAATACTCCCGATATTTGTCTGAAAATATCACAGTGATGTATTTTATCGCACCAAACTGACTTATACATATATAGATACTTATATATATATACATTTATTCCAATTCTTACCATAGTCAACATATATATCTAAAAGCTGTAGGCATTTACCCTCCATCCCCTGAAAAACTGAACAGATGTACTGCCTTATGTATTTACTATCTTTTTGAAGTATTAAATGAAGACAAATGAATAATCGCATTTTCAGTTGATATCTTCACCTAAACACAACATATTTTACTGAGGGTTAGGGACAGAGGACGTTGCAACCTTTACACATTGTGTATCTCTTTGATTTGGGAGATTTGGGAGTATGGGCTGAACAAATCAAATAACATTTGATTTAACCTTTTCATTTTTAAACTATGTTAAACCTGTATGTGTTGTACAAAGAAGCTTCGGACGTAGCATGTTCAAGTCTGTCGTGTTTCATAATCATTTCTCTCTCTCTCTCTCTCCTCTCTCTCTCTCTCTCTCTCTCTCAGTGCCTGTGGATCCGGCGTTAACAGAGCTTTTCAGGTAAGTGGGATTGAAGGGCTGCACTGCACCGACACACACACACACACACATACACATACACAATCTCACGTGTGTCTCGGTGTCGTCACTGACCTTGTTGGTGATGACGTCGCTGCATCTCCTGTACTGTCTGATCGCTTCCTTCACATTAGCAGCAACTCACTGTTTCGCCCTCAGATTTCACCTCCTCATCTTTTATTTGTTTCCTCCACCACAGAGCCATACTTGAGGTTATTGCCCGTTCACTGCATCCCCCCCTCATAGTGTGAATATCTCACTTTGTCTCCCTCGCTTTCTGTGGACGTCTTCAATGTCACAAATGATGATAACGACATCACATAAACAACAAGCTCCAGAACTCTTCCTCCCCTCTGGTTAATACGTTTCCCCCATATGAAATATTAAACAAGAGGGTTTTTAATCTTTTAATGTTCCAACTAGCCGTGCTAAATAATTCTGTCTTTGTCTCGTATGCCTGATGATATTTAGCATGATAGCCAATTATCAGTTCATTACCCATGCAGCACAACTCCTTCTCTCGTTCTACGCCCACAGCTTTAAAGTTCCTGTTGGGTGAGTTGAGTGGGTGGAAGGTAGAACACAACTTTATTTCAAATTCAATGCTTTTCTCTGACACTGGGAAAGTTTCTGCCCACTATATTTCCAACAGCTTTTGTCTTTTTTGTAATAATCGCTATGAAATGAATGTTAATACATAGTAGTGTAGTTGTAATTTAATTGCGTGTCACGTGGACCTTCTTGCACAATATAATGTAAAATTTTACTTAGAGCCGTGTGAAAAGAAGGACAAGTTTTCATACAGAGTACTGCCTGAATATGATGGTTTGGCCTGAATCAGATTAGCCATCCATTATCTACCGCTTGTCCTTTTTCGTGAGGGTCGGGGGTGCTGGGGCTGGAGCCAAACCCAGTCGATATCGGGGGGGAGAGAGGTGGGGTTCAACCTGTCAGGTCGCCAGTGAATCGCTGGCTGACTTATAGAGACAAACAACCATTCACACTCCCATTCACTCCTGTGGGTTTAGAGGGAGGGTGTTTTCACACATGAAAGTCTGGACAAAGGTCCACACCAAGGTTCATGCCTTTGTTTCATTGTGAAGATTTGATGTATGACATACGTGTGTCCTGTCATGGTCACCTATGTGGACTTTCTATAATTGACATTGATTGGTTTGTAGACAGGCATGTGTCTGATGTTGGAGTGTTGGAAAGATGGCAAACGTTTTTGATTAAGTGCATAGAAACTTACCAGGACTGGTCTGAAAGTCTGAAATATTCCCAAATTTTTGTTCACACTCACGATCTGAACCACGGACCAGAAGCAGCTCTTTTGTTCTGATGAAATGTTGGTCTGCTGGTGTGGACTGTGATGTGAGGAATCTTTCGCACCTTTTACTTTAAATTGGATTAAACTAAAAAGTCTCAAAATTTAGGACCAATCGAGGTTACTTTGAAAGCACCTGGAGAAGAGCCCTACAGGCGCAGGAAGAGGATGCAAACTCCCCAGAGAAAGGCCCTGGTGGAGCCGGGGTATGATCCCACTTGTTGTGAGGCGACTGTGTTAGTTTGGATTTCATCGCACTAAGCAGCGTCTCTTTTGAGTGTTTGCTTCAAAAGTAGTTTTTAGCATTTGGCACTGAAGCTGAACCCAGCTGTAAAACCAAGCAAACTGCAATGTTGTTATCCTGCATTGGTCCATGTCCTTCTTTTTTTAAGTGCAGTGATTTGACTGACAAAATGAGGAAAAAATAGTTATGTTGCACAATGTGCTGCCCAGCCTCTAGGGAGTCACTGGTGTGCGGCCCAGAGGATCTTACCAAAGTTCATTTAATGCTCGCAGCTCTGTCAGCTTGTCCACACAAGTTCCATTTGTGCCAGTGAAGTTAACCATGCACACCGAGGCTGGAGTAAATGTCCAGGATGCTTTTACATTCATAAATATATATATATATATATATATATATATATATATACATATTAATTTTTTTCTTTCTAATTATTTCCACTATCATTTGCAGTGTATTGAGGATAATGTGCTCAGGGATTTGAGGGTGGCTGTTTCAGTGTCCTTTACTCGTCTTTGCAAGTTGTTTCCACCACAGTAATGTGTGAATTCATTTTGTCCTTGGCCGTGTGTTTGGCGCTGGTCGCAGTGACGATAAGCGTTCCTGCCTATACCTATATATCAATAAATAATATTCCACCTGGAAGATTACTGTGTAGCCTTCAGCTGATTTTCATAGATAGTACAAGGTGTACTCTCCCTCCTCTCTCTCCGCTACCGATTTCATTCATTCCCTACTTTCGCCATTTTCTATCATTCTCCCCTCCCTCTCTCACTTTTCCCCGCTCGTCCTCTCTTTCTCTCCCTCATCCTGCTGCTGCCTGCAGATAGTAATTAATCAGGGGATCGATGTGAAGCCTATCTCCAGGCTGAGGCGTCTATAATGTCGATAATGCTGCTCGATGGCCTCTCTCCCCGGAGAGCTGATAGTCTTCAGGACAAACACGCTTGACTTTGCATGGAGCGGCCCGGCCTGGGTCACAGAGGCTGCTGCTACGCTTGGGTGTGTGTGTGTATGCATGCCTGTTAATATGTGCTTACCCTTCTTGTCTACAGCCATGTAAAACTGCACTCACATACAGGACATGCACACACACACACACACACACATGAATGGGCTCAGAGTGAGGTGTATTGATAAGTGTCAGGTGAGTGAGAGCAAATTACAGAGAGCGACTGGAACTGAGGGGATGCAAACTAACTAACTGCAGGGTTTTTAAATACACACACACATCATATGTAACAAGGCTGTGACTGAGAAGAGATCAGGGTAAAGACTCTGGATCACTAGAGCCTGACTGATATGGATTTTTAGGGGTCTGATACCGATATTGGGGGGTAAAGCTTAACTATATCATCCGATATACATATCTGAAAATAAATTGTAAAAATTTGGCAATGATTCCTTTAACACTGTCAAAAAAAATCTGCTAATCCCTATATTGATCGAGCTCTAGTGATCACAGGGCGATCATATGGTCCCACAACACGTCCAGAGGGCTCAACAGGAAGTTATGGACCCTCTTTCCCCATCATGACAAATCAATATACTAGGAACATTAATCTGGAGTTTTTCAATTGCTACAGTCTTTTAACCTGACTTTCCAGGTTGGTTGTATCTGGACTTATTGAGTTTAATTATCCATGATTGGACAATTGTTTTAAGCAACAATTTGTACCAGCAGAGCCTTGGTAATATGGTTATGATGAGACTATAAATGATTGAGAAGTCAGGGTCACACAGATTCAAGAACCTACGCACACCCAAAATATTTAATATAATCATTACATTGGAGGAACCAATCCTATTTAATTTTTTGAAGTTGGCTTAAAAGTAAACATATGCAGTTAAACGTTATTACGTGTTGAATCCCGGCAATGGCAAATTAAAAGTTTTGTGTCATTGAGACATTTAAAACACAAGATGAAATTGAATGATATCAGTTTATTGGCAGTAGGTTGTAGATGGCGACTAGTGAGCCATAAGAAATTGAAGCAGAGACGTGGCAGAGACATGAGACAATGTGTATACGGTCTGTTTATTAAAGAGCAGTTAATTTAAGACCTCTTACATATTTCTTGGTCACATTTTATTAGCTATATCTGATTGCTTTTGGAAATGTTTGTGTTTTTAGAAAACTATGATTGAACTATTGTCCAATTCATCATCATCTACTTTTTAAACTCTCAGATGTTAGTTTCACTATCAGCTTAAAAACACCAGTATCGTCAGGCCCTGCACATTTCCCTCAGATTTTCAAGCTTCATCGACTTCATACATAAAACATCTGTTCTCAGGTGTGAATTTGTACAAATCGCTTCGGCTGGCTTTGTCTGCAACATATGAGGAAAAACAATGCACCACAGAAAATATTCAGTCAGTTTTATCAATAACAAACTACAAAACATTTTGTCGCCGCAATCAGTCATGATGAGCGTGAGATCTGTTGAGTGTTAACTGAGCTACTGAGACCCAGATCACCCATAATGCCTGTTGATGCCAGGTATGGACAAGACCATAGTAATATAGACTTACAGGACGACTGCTGAAATCGAGGTGGATAGTGATGGAGGGACAATATGGATTCCCAAAATTTTGGTTGGAAGAAACTGTTGAGTGTTTGTTTTCGGTGCAATGCATCCACCTGGCAGCATCGAATATGAAGACGTGGAAGGTGGAGGTGTTTCTTCAAGAGGGGGCTGGACTGTGCGAGACATAGACTCACGGCAAAAGCATTCACCCTCCATATCTCAATTGTCATTTGCATATTTACAGTCTGCCATGCAAATCATGTTTATTGGTGCGTATACAGTATAAGCTCAATAGGAGAGGATAGCTTTGTGGCAGAGATGTTATAGCAGAGACACTGAAATAAAATAAATTGCCCCCAACACCCCCATTTCTGAAAATAAATAGTTCATCCTGCAGTAATCCAATTTCAAAAAGACGTCTTATGTAACTGGGACAGGACGAGCTTTTACTAATTATGGTGTTAATGCAGAGTGAAAACAATCCAGCTCATTTTAAAAAAAATGAGTCGATTTGCGAAGATATTTTTGTGTTGTTGTGCGGTTCATACCGCTCCACATGATAAACCCGAGCTGAATCCATCATTATGCAAAGGTGATGGATGTCTGGCATACAGGAGTAAGGTATTTGTTCACTTGAATGCAGGTATCAGGAAAAAAGCTATCAATATGTAAAGATTTTCAAGGTAGATGTCTCGGTGCCTTGGGCGCACTCGCAGTGGTAAACTATTCACTCCCTTATTTGCATTAATCAAAAAAAGGAAAGAAAAATAAAAAAAATCCAAGGAAACAAAATCCAGATTTGCACGATTTCACCTTGAGCACATAGATTTCATTGTCAGTTCCGTGCGCCCCGGACCTGAAGTGTTGAGAACAGTTAAGTTGGGTGGATAACTGCTAAAGCCCCTCATTTTTCCCCTGTCAGATTCCTGCTTCCGCACGAGAGACATAAGGTTGTCCTCTGTCGCGAGCCGGCTGAACGAGAGCGGCGTCGCGCTGCCCCGGCTTTAATTGCCGGTGTCAGAGCTGAAACATGGCCGAACAGGAAATGATCAAGTTAATGAAACCTTTTAATTATTCAACATAATTGTGGAGCGTGATTAGCGTGTCGGTGAATCCCTGGCCTGGATGTTCACAAGAGGTGTCTCGCTCACACACCCCCCCACACGCACGCACGCTCTCTCTCTCTCTCTCTCTCTCTTCTCTCTCTCTCTCTCTCTCCCTCTCCTTCCCTTTGTCTCACCCACATGTGAACACTTGCTTTCCCATGGTGCTCTCCCCTCATCCTTATTACCCGCCATTCTCCACAGCGCTACAACGAGCGAGATCAGTCTGCGTTATAATTACTCGCCCTTGTCTCCTCGGGGTCGTTACTCCTCCAACCTCAGCCTGTATGCCCACTGGCCCGAGCCCCTGCAGCCATTCTGCACATCACTCCGGGGCTGACAGGCACTGGCATATTGATCTGGAGAGGTGGAGAGCACAAGAATGAAAAGAGCCTCCTCCTGCATTCCTCTGCCGCTGTCTCTTTGTCCAACGCCGCACACATACACACACATACCCACACATACCCACACATTTTCCTACTGCGCACGTCATGATTAAAGACATCTAAAACAAACACAGGGATATCAGTTCATCAGCACGTCTGAGACTCCTTCCTATCGCCCTCCACTGGCTTTGGTCGCTCCCTCTCTTCCTTCCTCCACTCTCCCTCCCAACCCCTTTTTTAGTTCCCCTTTTCTCCCCTAACACCCTGTCCCTTCCTTGCTCCCTCTTTCTCTGCACCCCTCCCTTCTCTCTCTCTCTCTCTCTGTCGGCTGTCTCTGGCAGAGCTAATTCCCTCTTCAGATGGCGCAGCTCTCATTTGCATACTTATCAAAGTGTTTGGACTATCCGACAGAAGCTGTAGGAAGGTGGGGTCATTAATATGTTAATTACCCCCCCCCCACCCCCCCCACCAACGCCCCCTCATCTTTAGACGGAAGCGCACCATCCATATCCTCCACCTCTCTCTCTCTCCGCTTCACATGCCGCCTTTGAATGTCTGAATGCCCTCAGAGGCCCTGCAAATGCTGTAAGACTCTGTAGACAGCCACATATGGGGGTAAGGGTAGTTTCAAACTGTTTGTGTGTCTGGTGTGTGTGTGTGTGTGTATGTGTGTGTGTGTGTGTGTGTGTGTGTGTGTGTGTGTGCGTATGGCGTGCGTGCGTGAAAAGAAAAGTATATTGTTTCACATTTGTCTGTATAATCACAATTGTCGAGAGCAATTTTATCTTGCTTTTTGCAACACCGGAAAAACGTGAACAAACAAACTTGGAGTTGATCACAAATGAACTCTGACATAAGATTTAAAATTCTGCAAAGTTAAGGCTACTTCTAAAGTTGAGGAGCATGATTAAATTCCTAAATTTCTTTGTGCAAAAACTTGACCGTAGTTGAAATTTCTTCCTCGTCGCCTGCCCCCTATGATTTCTGATGGTACTGCTCGGTTTCATCTGTATCTTTAAGCTTTTGTAAGACTTGCATAAAATTACAGACTGAAGGTTCAGTTTCATTTTGTAGACATTTGCATATATGTATCTAACATGTAGCCTTTAATCAGAAAACTGTACAGCACAGTGCTAGTGAAGGTGACATCACAACAAGTGTTGCTTAATGTTGCCGGTCAGTACTTACGTCAATCCGCTGAAGGATCGCAAAGCTCTTTTAAATCAGATTCATCCACTATGAAACAAAGGTTATTGGGTCAGTATGGTTGGCTGTTATAACAAAGCTTGGCTGGCAGGGCATTGTTGATTAGTAAGTGTTGTTATAGGTTAGTGATTTAGCAAGCAACTGTAGCTTTGATATTCATTGAAAATGGAACGGCCCAATTTGATGCCTTTGATCAAGCTTTTGTGTCATGGTTTGCTGTAAACTTTAAGTTTAAGTCTCTTATATGGAAATTACTAAATCAACATAATTCTAACATTCAACAATGAGAGGTAAGAGGTTGATGGAATGAAAGAGAGCGATGAGAATAAATCAACGTTTTTTCTGTAGAACATAAATGTAACCAGGGACTCAAGTGTTTTCTAAAGTATAGGTTTCAATAATTCAACCAGGGCAGTGAAGGAAGCGGAGCGATTACTACGTTGTAAGTCGTAAGTTTTGATTTCAGATTTTCAAGGACTTTGATAGGAACTATATCGTTGAATATGTTAGAGATATTTTTTTCAGTCTCTTGCTTTCACCTCTGTCGTTGTCTCACTTCTTTATGTCACTGCCTCTGCAGGTAGAGCAAGGAGTGGCTTTCTGTGTTAGTATTATTTGTGTAAGACAGAATAAATGTAGAAAGGACTGCAGTTTATTTTCGCAAAGACAAATTTTTTCAGCAAGAGACCATCAACACTGGCTTTGATTACCCCATTGTGGATGTATTTCTTTTTCACCCATTTGGGTAAAGACACATTTATATTTATTTGCACCAGAACTGTGAATTAACAACTATGAAGAAGCCCTGAAGAACTTCATGTTTTCAGGTTGTACGTCTGTCCATCCCATTCATGTTTTTCAAGAATGTTTCAAATTGTTCACAGGGACTAATTGGTGGTCAAAGGAAAAAGTTTACTGGGATCCCACAAAAGGTATTTCGTCTTGTGAACACAATGTAGTCCAGTTAGACTCAAGGATGAACTGAGCAGAATTTTGGGGTCGAGGTTCTTTTCTGCTTGTAGAGTTTTAAGTGGTCAAAAGAACTGATGGACTAAAACTGTACAGACAGAGACATACAACCATAGGGCGGTAATTCTAGTCCCTTCATTGAAGTAATCCATTGTTTTAAGTATGCACACATGGGAATAGAAGCTCCACCACCTAGTTGGTGGTGGACTTCATGGTGTAATTGTGACACACCACCACACAAGTATAAATGTTCACAATGACGTAGGTCAATGACTATAAACTATGACATAGGCTCAGTAGGATAGATGCAGGACAGAGGTAGGGCAGAGCATTGTGAAAGAGTGAGGTACGGATGATAATGGAAAAGCAACAGAATGGTGTGAAAAAAGCACCACAAGAAAAAGTGTGGAGGGACGGAAACAGAAGTAAAGAAAAAGACAGAGATCAGACAAGACAAGGGTGAGATGAGGAGAGTCCTCACCTTGTTCTTAGCAACAATATAGGCTTTGCAAATCCACCTGGTCGTACCAGTAAATACATATTTTCCATGTGCCAAACTGAAAGGGTGTTCCCTTCAACCCACACAGGGCAGACTTAATAATTACTCTCACTCTGAATGCAATTTCCTGGCTGGTGGTAATGATTGACAGATTGTATCCATGGTGTCGGGGGGCCAGCCACGCCCCTCCTGACTACGGCAGAAATTAGAGAACAGCAGGAGCTAAATTACACCTTAGCAGAGACCTCTGGCGAGAGGGCAGGGAGGGAAGCATGATGAATGAGAGAAGGATCAGAACAGAAAGGTAGAGGGTGAGTCGCGTGGGAGCATGGAGATGATTGGAGGAATAGCTCGGAAATACATTTGTAGCCGCACACAAGCACGCGTGGAGACTAGGAGACACACACACACACACACACACACACACAGACACGCACACACACACAGACACACACACCAAGGTAATGGGTCTGCAGTACCATTGGAGTGCAAAGGGAGAGACACTTAAATGCCATCTCTACAGCTGGGATGCTATTTACTCCATCACAAACCCCCCCCACACACACACAGCCATCTCCACTCTCCACGATGTCATGCTCTCAAAGCACTCAGCCTGATATGAGAGCAGCAAGCAACCTGCAGAGTGGCACAATGAGTCTCAGGGCATCGACATAGGAGGAGCTCCACAACAACAGGAAGGGGGCAAGAGGAGCAGCACATCATTGGCTTGTGCACATTGTGAAGCAAATAGTAAATGATTGAAAACATCCACTCTGGACACACTAGAGATGAGTGTGATCATTTCATGTCGTGATTATAGTGACCAAAATGATCTTGGTCATCAGTATTTTTAAAATCAGTGAACAGAAACAATGATAAGATATTGAGATGATTCCATTAATAATAATGATAATGATAGTTATGTTGTTTGTGTTTTTACATTGTATCTTTTTATTATTTGCGTCTCACTTCCACACACCGCCTTGTGGACATGTACCATGAACTGTACAGATAGACATTTCCAATTCCTCCGAATATACTTAATTGACATATCCTGAATATGAGCGCTGCCATCTTGCACATTAGAAGCCAGCGCCTGCACAGTAGTGCTCGGAGGACGGAGTATGAGAACCCGTCGATATATACTCACTTGACAAATTGCGTTTCAGTCTCAGGTGTCAATCATGATGTTTCACCCCGTTTTTAGAACATTAACTAACTAATTAAAACCAAACTTAATGGTAAAAGTGACACTTCGACAAGCATTAGTGTGATATTGACTACCTATTACCTAGAGTTTGTTGAAAACTTATTTAACGTACACTTGACCTTTTTATTTGTTATATGCCCCATCCACTAACATGGAGGAGGAGGGATTTATGATCTATTCTGTAACAAGCCACCGGGTGGGGATCTGGAATCGCCTTTGGGGCACTGACAAGTCGTCCATCTTGATCTAAATTGTCTTTGACATGTACCAGCTACTACTTTCTAGTCATCTTGATGTAGACCATGCGTAGTTACTGACGTGGTAATGTAGTGACCGCTCTGGTGCGTGACCGCTCTAGTGCGTCCACAGACATCTGCACAAATCTGGTGTTTGAATTGATGAAGTAAATTCCCTCATCCCCCTCTGATGAACAAATGTACATGACTCTGACCCTCACATACTTGTGGATGCAGGAGAGTACAACACTGGTGCCTTATATAAATACAAATGAGTACAAAGAGGGTGACAGTACTTACAATGAGCCCAACGACTGACAGAAATACAGTGGAGGCTTGTTTTGAGGTCTATTGTGTTTTTTTCCTTCTGGAGCATTTTTCCAATTAATTCAACTGTCGGACTTTACATGATACAATATGTTGATTGGGTGAATAAACCAGGTAATGACGCACACCACAGCAGAAAAAACATGTAGTATTTTCACAACACTGGTGCCTGGTGACAGGTTCCTACATCATGAAGACACAAACTCACATTCACTGTCCAGCTGCAGTAAGCAAGAGATTAGAGCTCCAATGATCAATGAGCATTATGAATCCGCGGATGAAACTGCTCTCTGATAAATTCACTGTTGCTATGGTTCGAGTAACTTTGCTAAATAAATATAAAAACCTGACTCGTGGCTTACTGCCGCAGACAGGATGGGAATTGTCCATAAGTCAGATAAATAGGAAGTTCTGACTTGTCCTTTTACCTTGACATCTTTCTTAGTAGTATAATACAGTATAGTGTATACTGTGTATTCAGAAACAGTGTAAATATCTTAACAAAAACAAATTATAAGGCTTATCACATATGAGACATATTTGCACTCACTTGATAGAAACTTTACTTTCTTGTATACAACCCCTGTGTCACGCACCATGGAAATTATGCAGATATTAGCGCTAAACTGATGCCCTCAAAATAGCATGAAACACACCTATATGTTGTAGCAGCTATTGGATTATTGTTTTCTAAGTTTACAATTTTAAACTTTGGGTTTGGTCTATTTAATGTTGTAGGATTCCAAATCCTTCATCCATCACTTACTTTTGAACTGGTAATTTGTGTCCAATTCTATAGTAAGCCTATGCTATGAGAATTAATTAGTAAGTTAGCTAACAGTTCCCTTTTACCGCTGCCCTGAAGAACTTCATGTTTATTCATTTTATGTTTTAATATTCATATTTTGTTCCTCTGCACCTACAAACTGCTCTACAAGGGCGGTGCTGGCGGCTGCTGCCAAACTACTTGTGGCCGTCGTCTGATGGTCCATTAAGTGTTTGAGGCTAAGACAGATGGTCTCCTGTAGGCTTACCTCTGTCTGGGTAAAGTGCTGCCAGGCTGACTTCAAGGGCCCTCGACTGGAGCAGAGCCTTCAGAGCAGGCTCTTCACCTGGAGAGAGAGGGGAGCGAGGCAAAGGGCAACGCACTGACACACACGCTCGCACGCACACTCACACCCACGTTGTCGCTCTTAATCCGCGCCAACACAAATATAGACGTACAAGCCACACACGTGCACACAGACACCTCCGAAGCCCTCACACACACACACAACCTACTTCACATGTAGAGCAGCATTCCCAGCTGAGTGCCGCTCTCCAACCTGGCAATTTCAGCGGAAACAGAATCCGACTAAAGTACACCGGGCATCATGCTGGTTTCACCGCAGGGGGGGTTGAATGGCAGAATGGCCTCAGCACAGCCTCACCACGATCTGATTCGTCTATTTCAATGGCGCTCTATCATTTGCAGACACGTGTGCACGTACAAACGGAGCTAGATTGCAGATTTTTGCTTCCTACAGCACTGTTGGGTTGTTATCGGCGTTTATTCAGTGCAGGGCAAATTGAAGGTGGACACACTCCCAGGGAGTGATGAAACACAAAGACACACATGCTCCGCTTCGATTCATACATAAACAAAACGACTCTGTACAAGCTCATACACACAGCTCCATCTGAAAGTGATGTTTCGGGTGACATTTAGTTTCTAGGTTGCACAAGATGCTCCTATAAATGAATCATGAGTAAATCTGTGAGGTGTGAATAATAGATGGGGGGGAGAGGTAAAAAAAAACAAAGGAGTGCTGTTATTATTTGTTAATAAGACACTCTGGAGCATCACTAACTAGATCTCATTACCACAATACACCCCAGGCATGCGTACGCACAGACACCCACAGCCACGCACGCACACACTTCTCCCCCCCCATCTCCCACCCGCATGCACAAACACTCTGCGCACACACCCCACATGACAAACACATGCAGGAGTCTCTTCATCCTTGCATGACTATTTTTACCTGTGAAGCCTGTCGTTGCCTAGCACTCTGTAATTACATCCCACACTCCGCCGACGAATGATTAGAAGCAATGACGGATGGGTTAACACCTCAGGATGCCTCGGCGCAAAGCTAATTACACTGCCATACATGTGTCATATGTCTGATACATGTGATAGCCCTCTCAGCCTCCTGCCATAACTGTAGAACAAGTAAGATAAAGGTGGACGACGTGTCTCCTGTTAATCATCAGATAAGACGTGATGAAGTGACTCCGCCGCTGATAATGGATCTTTGCGGCTCTGCGCCGGCTTAAATATGGAATAACAGAATGACAGGAGGAGCTACTTGGGTGACATTTGGGTCAGAGTGTGTGTCTCCAAACTTCAAACGTCTTCTGCAATGAAAAGTATAGCAATGTTATGTTTTCACCCCTGTCTGTTGCAGTGGAGGATCTTGGATTTCTCTAAATCAGGGGCCATAAAGGGGCCTCAAACTACACAGAGGGGCCAATTATATGTCCAACATCCGTGCACAAATCCTGATTCAGTAAGGTGCACATCTAAGTCATTCCTTGTTCAGTGTTAGCTCTATAGATAAGAGCAAAGTATCATATCATTGAATATGTCTTGATAATTGCTCCTTGTTCACATTGTGTATTTCACAAATCTTAGAAAATAAAACAATTATTAGCAAATTGTCTTTTTTATTATTAATGTTGATAGAATTGTTAATAAGTGACTAGTTTATTAAATAAATAAAAAATACTTCTAAAAAGACAGGAGCCCTTCAGGGGCCAACCAGATTTCAGCTGTGCCCCCCCCTGGCTCCAACCCAGGATTTGTCCTTGGTTGTTTTGTTTGTTTTGCAAGCAGAAATATACAAAAATGAATGGATGTATTACCTCGAACCTTGGTGGAAGGAAGCTGTGTGGGTCAGGGACGAATCCATTAAGTTTGTGTATGGAGACAAATCAGGGGGTCTATAACCTTGGGATAGGTTCGGCCATTTTTCAACAACAAATCTGAGATGTTTAGCCGACCGATATTTATGAGTTTGTGCAATTTGGTGCAGATCCAAATAAAAATGTGTATGGAGAGAACTTAAATGTAACTCCGTGCAGAGCTGTTTGGCTTTGGCAGAGGTCCCATTGAGATACAATATCTCTTCTGCCAGGGAGTCCTGAATAAGATGGGCAGCAAATGAAATAAAGAAGATTCATATATGAATACAACCAGGGATAGATAACACAAAAACCTCCTGAAACACAGCGAACAGACACAGAAACATACGGGAATCAATGGCAAAACTCTATTATAGACATAATGACATTATTCTATGAAGATGATTTTAAAAGCTAATTATCGGGTACTACATATAGATATATCTTGTAGATGGACTGGAGTAATCCACCCCAGCATGATTTTGTCATTGTCCTCCTGAAATCACTGTAATTATTCCAATGGACCTGGTGAAAGATGAATGTACCCCATTCATTTCAGTAGCAGAAGAGATTCCTGTCATGAATTGCAGGAAAGTTGTTCACACTTTGTTTCTCTCAATAGATAATTTTGGTGTTTTTTGGATCAGGAGATGAGTGTGTGTCTCTGTGTGTGTTTGCTCATACATGCAAGTGTGTGTCTCTGCGTGGTGTGGTGTGTGTGTGTGCAGACAGGGATACGGAGGGTTGCGATTATGATTGCCATGACTGCAGCTGGGTCTGTGGGCTGAGTAATTGCCTGTCTTGGTAGGGGGAGCGTGGTAGCAAGCTAAAAGTCAAGTGCTCTCTTGCTGCTGTAGACCTCATTTGGATTCCACATTGCTAGCTAGCAAGCTAGCGCCAGCCTTGGGCCTGTATTATTCATAGCTTGACAGATAGCTCCCACTAAAAGCATTGGAACTGGGCCAGGTGCATGGTGATGGAGTGACAGAGGGAAGCGGTGGCACCGCTGCACCCCACTCTCTGCCCGAGAGGAGAGAAGAGGAGAGGAGGAAGAGGGAGAGAAAGATGAGAGGGAGAGGAAGAGCAGAGGGTGTGAAAGAGGAGAGGATGAGGCGAGACAGGAGGGAGTGGAGAGGAGAGGGGAAGGTGCAGAGGGAGAGGAGGGGACGAAGAGGGGAGAGGAGACGAACAGCTAAGGGGAAAGAGGAGAGGAGAGGGAAAGTAGATAGAGAGGCGGAGGAAGAGGGCAGGAAGATGAGAGGAGAGGGGAGGAGCGGTTTTAAGAGGAAATGTCTAAGTGGACTAGGAAAAGGAAGTAGGGATGTAGAGATGAACAGGGTGAAGAGGGGACAGAGGGTGAGGAGAGAAATCACACAGAATTATCAGAGGGCCATGTGAAGTTGAAGAACAGTGGGGCTACAAGACGTTAGAGCAAAGCTTACATTATCGCAGAGATAAGTGCGCTAACCACAAATGTGAGAACGAGGAGAGGGCAGGAGCACAGATGCAGAGCGAGCGAGCGAGTCAGTTAAACCATTTCAAATAGAGACAGAGAGGGTGAGAAAGACGCCTGGAAAAGGGAAGAAGTGAACAAGCAAGCCTCTCCACCCCCGCCAAGCTCAGCAACCCCTCTGCCTCCATGTGCAGAACCAGATAAGGTCGCATTAATCAAAATCTGCCACTTCCCCTTCCAAAAAAACACCGTCTCTGCCATCAGCCCCCCTCTGTGAAGTATCTGTCACCGAAACGGAAATTTCCATATTTAATGGGGAAGCTTTATATCACCGAAAAGGCAGTGTGGGCTGAGGGTGAAGAGAACAGAGTTGGTTGGATCTGTCAGCTCAGTCATTAGCTTATGCACTTGAGACGGCGTAAGCAGCCTCAGGGCTCATTTCAGTTTGGCTCTGATACTGTTGTTATCGTTCCCCGAGTGGAGAACGGAGCCGGACAGAGATTGGTCCTTGTCTTGAGCAGTAACGGTAACAGTGTAATACCAGTGTATTGTAGCAACTGGTTCAGTGCTCGTTCTAAACCTGCCTGTTTGGATTGTCCGGGGCTACTTCAGAATTATTCCTTGTCATTTATTAGTGAGTCCTCTTCAAACTGTTCCACAATATACTGTCACTTGTTATTGTTTGTGTGCTGGACATTGTGTGCAGGTTTTTTTTATAAACAGACTATGGTGCAGAGTAAAGTTAGAGAACTGTGTGTTCATCCTACCTGGTTTATAGCAGTGAAGATTTAATGGTAAATTGTGTTCATGAACTAAAACTGTGTGAGTGTTACATTTATTCTATCAATGCATGAGGGCTATTTCAGAGGTCTGTTAAGCAACTGCTAACACATGTACAAGTACACAACTCACACTTCACTTGTTCAAGCCATTAACAACACACACAAAGCGTGCAGCCGATGAGATGAACTGTTTGTGACAGACAGACAGACAGACAGACAGACGTTTGTGGGATTCGTAGGTAGATACTACATTATCTATTCCACATCTCTACGTCTCCTTCACGGCA
Organism: Pseudopleuronectes americanus; assembly: GCA_038501795.1. Taxonomy (NCBI): domain Eukaryota; kingdom Metazoa; phylum Chordata; class Actinopteri; order Pleuronectiformes; family Pleuronectidae; genus Pseudopleuronectes; species Pseudopleuronectes americanus. The sequence continues at coordinate 6,691,047 of CM076726.1, forward strand.
CTTTAAAGAGGTGTTTTTTTTCCTGCTGCATTTCCTGTCCTTACATAAACCCTCACTTTGAAAGCGCTTCATAACCGCGGCCACCAGATTTCCACAGGCACATCCCTCACCATGACTTCCTCTCTCATGCCATTTGTTTATTTTTCCCTTTGTAACCCCCGCACCATTATTTGCCTCCTGTGCATTGTATGACAATCCTGAAAAGAACCTCTCTGACATTACCCGGCGACAGATAAACAGGTGGTGTTTACGGTTTTTTTTTCATCCTCCTCTTTTTTTCTCACTCTTTTTTTTCATAACTGCCATCCCCGAGGAAAGACATCAAAGGGAATAACAGATCATGTGCAGTGAGTGCGGAGCGTGCCAGGGGAACGTGGGCATGGAGAAGGAGGGTTTCAGGGTGGTGGGAGGAAGGGGGGCAGCAGTTCGCTCAGGGCCAGCTCCAGGCTGGGCACATCCTGACCTCTAACCCCTGACTCTCCCCCCCACCACGAGTTCTCTCTCCCCAGTCACAGCCTCCCCCCATAATCCCACCTCGGGGCAAGCCCTCTCCTCAGAGCAGCTGCCAACTAAATTACATCAGTGTCAGAAAGCCCTCCTCCTGTGCTGAGGAGATGGAGCCTGGTAAACACGATGCAGAGCGGCAATCACACTGCAACACAGATCCTTTATTCTGTGAGAGTTACTGTAAAGGAAAAGGCTGATGTTTTTTAATTAATATTATCGTTATTATGTTAATTAATCTCATGAAAAGACCAATACTAACTGTACAATAGTGCAGCGTGATGTTCTACCTTCTCCAGCTTTATGTGTATTCACATGTTCCTGTAGAAGAATCTTAAATCTTAAAAAAATAGGTCACGATTATAGAGTTTATAAACACACGTTAATATTCAAAACCATTGGGTTGTGTATTTTTTATCCAAGTTACCAATAAAGTTGTCGATTGTGCCTGTTATGTTTTTTACCACAAATGTTTCCAAGATTAGGTTAAAAAACAAAGGTTGTTCGATTCAGTGGCAGTTAGTAACATTTCATTGTGTTACTGAGTGTTTTGTTTTGAATCAGGTGTGGTCACTAATAAAGCTTTGTGTTAAGGAGTTGAGGTCATCGCACACCAAGTCCGTTGGGAATTTTTCCCATTGCGTCAAATAAAATCGTCAAGCTGAGAAACCTTGCACAATTAGTCCAATGGTTTTAGTATCTATTCATTCTGACAATCGCTCAAAATAAATATTCTGATAAAATGGAGTTACACGATGAGGATGATTTTGGGCTCACCTCAGTGCTTAAAAAAAGAGAAAAATACATTTTCTCCAATCCTGAGAAATCGTCATGGAGGTTTTTTGCGATGATGTGAAAAACGCAACAAATCGAACCGGTTCTGAAAACCTAAATAACGCACAAACATTCTGAGTCAATGTGTTAGAATGATTTACACAAAGTGAGCTGAATTTATTTTAAAAATCTAACGCAACTCTGGAAGAAAAATATGTTGTTGTGCAAAGATCATATCATTGCTGCTTTTAGATGTAGATTATTAATCCAATTATATGTGTATTTTACTAAATTACAACAAGGCACTTTATAGAGTGAGTTCCAGTCCTCACTATTAAAATATTGTAACCAATAACAAACATTTTTTTAACTTTTTGTTGTTTGGATTTCAAGATCTCTGTTAAATCTGCATTGCACTTAAAATTCTGCAGCAGAAATCTATTTTATTCAGAACAGACTGAGTGGATATTTGTATGCATTTTTCCTCCCTGTCAAAACCTGGTTGCCTACATTACCCATGATCCAAGTTGACCGCTGACCGCTGGGTCAGAGGTTCGGGTGTGTTATGCTAGTAGTGGCTATTGTAGCCTCAAGCCTCGATAACCTCTAGCAGTGACGAGGAGCAGGCTACAGAGGTCTGATGTGTTCACGTCTTTCCAACTCACAAACTCGAATCAAGTGATATCACATAAGGACATTTATCAGACTTCACATTTTCCCTAAAGAAAGAAAAGGTTTCTTTATTTCAGCAAACTGAGCTCCCGTTCTATCAGCTACTATTTTCAATTGCCAAATTAGGCTAATTTTCATAAGCTGAGGAATCTTGATCAGACAAATGAAGCAGTTTGAAGAACAGACTGTAAAGATGGACGATACACCAAAATATCCCTGATATGAACACTGCCATCTTTTGCATTTGGAACCAGAGTATGTGTAGTCTAACCCAAATAACTGATTAAAGTGTGTAAAGAATTGCCTTAAATGACAGAAAGCACCATTGAGAACACATTTTTTGTGACATTTGCTTGATTTGTTAGTTTGGTCCATGTCTCTACTAACACAGAGAAGGTTGGGTTTATGACCTATACTGCTGCCAGCCACCGGGTGGCGATAATGACACTTTGGCTTCACTTTGGGGGAGCAGTCATGTCATCAATCTTTTTCAAAAGTCTCAGTTTGAAGACATCATCTTTGGCCTTTAGAAATTGCAAAGTGCATTTTTCAAAATTTTCTGGTATTTTGAAAGAATCTGCATATATCAATGTAAAAAAATTATATATTCTATATTTAGTGGCTTGATGCACAAAAAAAAAGTTATTCAGTATCAAATGCAATGACTAAAATTAAGTATCATTTGTATTTGTGCTGCCAGTTTAATTATACTACCTTGTTTTTTTTTATCAATTCATTCACATTAAATCAATTCTATCAGCTCATCCAAATAATCCACTCCTGCGACAGCCTCCACTGTGGTTTACAGAGACAAATTGACAAGCTAGAGAAAGGAATTCCTTTTCCAAAATGGCTGCTGGGCTAGCGACTAACTAGCTGGCCTCTGTCTGTGTGTGTGTGTGTGTGTGTCTTGGAGTTCGGGTGATTGATTGGAGTCATTACGCTGGTAGAGAGGGAGGGAGAGAGAGACTCCTTACTTGACTAATCCAGGAGTGAATTTAGCTGCAGGATGACAGATAGCCGCATTACACCCTCAGAATTTGCTGTCCGATGAGCCCCCCCGCTCAGGACCTCCAGTCGGAAATTATACAAAATATCTTGAGTGACACACATGTCAATATTAGTCTCAAAATCTCTGAACTCCATATTCCCACGAGTCTGAAGACCCAAATACCTAATAGTTTGACACACTAAACCTTTGGGTTGTTAGATTATATAAATTCAGAATTTTGTAATAGCCAGTCAACAAAAGAGGCTGAGAACCAAGGTTGACTGGACCTTTTCTGTTATGGCACCGACCCTATGGAACAAAGTCAGACTGGCTGAGTCCTAATCCTGTTTTACAACCCTCTTTCTTTTATTTGTGTTAACTGCGCTTGTGGTCTGAATTTACTCTTATTTTTCAAGTCACCTTATATCACCAATATTTTAGATAGTGGCATTTTATAACCCCTATTTTAATTTGTTTTTTTAAAATTATATGATATTGTTCTGTTTTATGTCTTTATTTCTTATATGTTCCTTCTTTTGATGAATTATTGCGGAAAATGTAAGCTGTTTTTTCAATTGGTTTTATCATGTTTACTTGTAAAGCACTTTGTAACTTTGTTTTGAAAAGTGCAACAGAAATAAAGTTTATTATTATTATTATTAATAGGGAATGCTTTTAAAAGTTGTTCACACCTATGTTAAATATTTTGTGGAATTAAAAGATTAAACCAAGACAAATTAGGGAAGACACTTTTTTTAGCCATAAATCTGCCAGTTATTTTCTTGATCAATCGATTAAACCAACTATACAACTATTTTATCTTTAAAATAATTTAGATTTAACACTCATTTTCTAATCGGTACAATGGTAACCCTAACCCATTCCCATTGCTTTAAGATTAGTTAAAAACACTTTGTAATTTTAAATTGTAAAAATCTGCCTTCATCTCCGATATCCTTCAAGAAATCTTTTAAAGTATACAAATTTCAAATAAATGTTCTCCATTGACTCTCAGAAAATCCTCATATAAATGGTTTCAAGTTTGGAACCAGGCCGACCACCTATGAGATGAATCTTGACCATCGAGCTTTTGATTCTGTGAAAAAAAGTACTGTAAAACAGTAAAAAGACAAATGTACAAGACTGCGGACATAATTATTTAAAGAGTGAATGATCTACACGTCCCATAAGCCATTGCGATTTATCCCTTTCCAATGACTTCTCTATAATTTCACCTTGTTGTAGGGATTTTCGACTGGGAACACTTTTCCTCATCTATATTAGAAACACTTTCTTGAAAACAGTGAGCTCCGCCTATCACAACCATTGCTATTCCACCTGAGGATTATGGGTAGTGTAGTGCTTCTCCTTGACATCGTGAATAAAACATATTTTATGCTGACTTGTGGTTTGTACTGGAGCATATCACATAATTTCACTACCTCATATGTTGTGGTTAGTCTACCTTGAATCCTTAAAATATGGCTGATGATCAAATTAATATTCAGAAAGAAAATAGGATTTTTAAATCCTGAATAATTGTTGAGCTGTATTGGCAAGTGTTTTGCAAAAGGAAAAATGTTATATCTGAGCAGCTCTTCAGTGTCTATCTCTCATGCCCTCAACTTCATCTAAGATTCTCCACCAATTACATTCCATCTCCTTGATAGAGACACTATTAGGCACATCAAATATCCATGAGGGAGCCTGATGTCTGGTCCTTGGCAGATATGGTTTTATAAGGGAGCAGCTGAGGCCTCTGATGGGCTCAGGGAGTGAAGATGAAATGTAGGAAGATGTTGCTGTGCCCAGTAGAGTGGTTGCCAGCCACAGCCCTGCATCTCAGTGCGAGCTCCGAGGCTCACGCTGGGCTGGGGATAAAGAGGAGACTACACAGACTGTAGGGTATGAGGCGGTGGCAGTGGCACGGATAAAATGAGTGCAAGAGTTAACGGCAAGAGTCAAGGCGATGCAAGGGGCAGAGTGTATACGACTAAAGTTGAGACGGGGTTTGTTGGCTCCCGGCTACCAAACATTAGAGCTGGAGCAGCCAATGGGCAACAACTGGCTTACTGAACCAGTGAGCTGAACAGCATGTCTGTTGGATTCTGATGCCTCTCGGCTACTCCACTGTTCTGCACGGTCTGAAACCATACCAACCACCGCATTGTCAAAGGAACGCAGAAGCTGGATTGTCAGTGCTTTTGTTCAAATACGTAACCAAACACCAGGAGATCTGACTTTAATCGTTGTTGAGACCAAGTGGACATTTAGTTTCTGGGCATATACACTCGCACACAAGCGTCATTTGAAGTTTTACTGAGGATTATTTCAACACCGAGTAACTGACAGCCATTCTTCTATGTCTTTGCGTGTGTGTGTGTATGTGTGTGTGTGTGTGAGAGCCGTGGCGGCTGATATGCGAGCTGGAGCCTGAGCCGCAAGAAAACGCCCCAAATTGCAGCGTCTGCCATGCGCTGAGCCTCCTGCACCAAGACACTGTCTTTTGTTCTCCCCTGCTAGCAGGAGAAGCCTGACAGCTCTGAAATGATCCTCTCTGCTCTATCTCCCACACACACACACACACCACACACACACACACACACACACACACATTTCTGATCCTCTTTGTAACTCCTCTCCTATACATTTCCCAATTTTGTGGGCCCAAAAAAACAAGTATATACACACGTGCAAACATGCACAATAACCATACACGCCATCTGTCTCCCTCCTATAGCCCTTTTATCCCCCCCCCACACCACACCACCACCACCTCTCATTTTCTCTCCTTGTCTGTCTTCCTCGCTCTCTCATTTTTCCTCACTGTCTGGCTGTGAGGATGGCGAATCCCTCATGGATTTCTGCAGGGTATCACCATGGAGACGGGGCTCTGCCACACGTGTCTATAGATCCTTCTGCTGGATAGGGGGCACAGCCAGAGGTGGTGCATCTCCACTCACTCTCTGGTGGGAGAGAAAAAGCGTGAGAGGCAACAATGAAGCTGAGGTTGTGTGTGAGAAAGAGGGGGGGGGAGAAGGAGCGGTAGAAAATAGGGGAAAGAAGGTTTGAAAGAGTAAATTGGTGTGGGCGAAGTGCGGTGATGTTCACTCCAAGATATATAGACGAGGAGTGTGGAGGGAAGAGGAGCAGGTGAGGTTATGATGAGTGAGAACCATGAGGGAGAAATATGAGGTGAGAACGTGGGGTGACAGCAGGAGATGATGAGAGAGGGAGAGCGAGAGGAGTCGAGAGAAAGAGAGCGGCGGTGAGAGGAGGCAGAGGGAGAGGCAGCCTCATCCCCGTGTCAGGGAGACAAATAGCGTGTGATGCTAATGACTGGCTAAAGCTTTTGCCCCTGCTGAGAACAGCCGCTAATATGACTGCTAATAAAGGCGCCGTGCAACGCTGCCGCATTCCAGCAGTCGCTCAACTGTCGCCCAAAATTAGCCGAACAGGAGCTCTCCCCCTCCTGCAGCTCTGCTCCCCCGCCTCACATTAATGCTCCAGAAACGGGGCCTTCACTTTAACATTTCCACTTTTTTTTTCTGCATTAAAGGGCCATTGGTTCACACTGTAATAGAATTTGTTTCCTCTTTGAGGATTTTGTGATTCTGCTCATAGAGAGAAACTTACTAGATGGCTCGGACGTCATCCTTATCCACACTTACGCCTGACTCATCCCCCCAATACCCACCCGAAAGAATTTGATTCTCTGATTTAGAGACTGGCACCAGCATGAACATTCAAAAATTAAATAACTTTCACAGCGCTATGCCGCTCGCTCGTAGCCCTTGTTGCAGGAATCCATAAGATTGTCTTCCAAAAAGAAAGCACATTGTAGTTTGATAACTTTTCCAATTGGCCTATTTCCCTCACCCAAACCCATCCACTATTAATCAGGACTTAATAGCCCCGACCCCACCCACCCATCCGACCTGCAGATCAACGGCAAGTCCACAAGTGTAATTGAAAACCGCGAAACCACTAAAACCTACAGTATTTTTCTCATCTCCGTCCTTTTCTCTCTGCATGAATCCTGCACAATTTCTCCTCTTATTTTTCCTCCTTTTAAACGCCACCTAATTGTTTCTCGAATTTTAATTGCCAAGTGCAGTGAGTGGGACGCAGCGCCTGCGATGACGAACGCTGCAGCCAAGGTCACACGGCGACAGAGCCAGAAAACACGTGGGACGGCGGAGCCGCGGAGGCTTCCTGCGTCTTAGTCATCAACCGGGGCTTTGCCGGAGCGCCGGGGCAAACTCACGCGCAGTGTCACAGCAGCCTGACAGCTCAGGGACGGGAGGACACCTGAGACCAGAGTTATTGTGTATTCAACGCCTCTTAACGCGAGTGTGATTACAAGTCATTTAGATAAGATTCTCTGCTTTATAAAAGGGTAGGCGCTTTGTAAAAGGGAGCCAAGTATCCGTGGCATCGTAGGTGGAACTTTAAGTGGAGTGAAGTTTTTAAAACACGCTCACTCTCTGCCATCAAAAGGCCTCTTTGTTTGTTCAGCCCTGACCCAAAATATTAAAGTGCACTTGTCTTTATTGATGACACAATGGGGAAAAAAAAACACGGCCAAGTGTTTATTATTTGCTGTCCATTAGCTGATGTTGCAGAGCAATTACAGCAATTCAACTGATGTTTTTCGAGTGATTCAGGCGCAGTCGCATTAATACCTGTCAGCCGCTGAGCTCTGCTGCGGCTCCGCGCTCGACAGCATGAGCTCCTTTACTGTTAAGATAAAGGTGGTGAGGCCGGACAAGAAGACAGAGGAGGGAGACGAGTGGTGAGCGGCTGTGACTATCTGACTTTCCCACACCACTTTCCCCTCTCTCCTCTCCCTCCCTCCCTCTCCGTCCTCCCACTCACCTATCCTCCTCTCCTGCCAGCCCGCCTGCCTTGGCAGCCGCTAACCTGCTGGGACCGGCCCTTGATTTATTTGGAGAGGGCCCCGGAATGGAGGGGCCCAGGATGAGTGGCATTTTAATGTGCTTTTGAGATGTTTGGTCACAAGCATTATTGATCACAGTGCCGCAGCGCGCCACACATACCCCTCCTCTCACACTGTCCCGCAGACCCTCACACTGCCCCGGGGGAGAGGTCTGGCTGTCAGGCAGGGAATGAGTTTCCATGTGGGCTTAGATTAATGAAATAAGGCCCCTGGTTGCAGGGGGTCAGACCATTAAGGAATCCCTGGGCTGGGCGAGATTGAGCCTGCCAGGTGACTGGACCCTGACTGACTGATGGACGGGTTGGACCAAGGAGAGAGGGTGAGAGAGGGAGAGGGGAGGACAGATAGGATATTGGACTGTGGGACAGACTGACGTGAAAAACAGAGTAGAAGCAGAGGGAGCAGAAATAGGTTTCTAGAGCCGTTTCGGACATGAACTCCAGAGACTGGCTACAGAAAGAGGTGCAGACTTTCTCAGGAGTTTGCCTCACACATGAACAATGCAGCAGGAGATTCTCTGAGAATGTCATCAACACACCCACCCACTCACAGTGAATCGAGCAGAGGATCTCATGCTGTGTTCTCACATCGGATCATTTCGGACATTCTCCAAAGTTTTTCTTCCAAGGGGAAACTCCGGTGAAAGATTCTTTCACTCAAACATTTGTGTTCTCAATGTCCAGAGATTATCAGGAGTTTAGTGCATGTCTGAAAGCAGGTTAAGACTTCAGTCCTCCATCAGCACCTATAACCGCTGCGATCGAGCCTCATCCATAGCCGCTGCTCCGCCACAAATAGCGGCGCACTTTGAATAACAACATCCATTTTCTTACTCTCACAGGCAGCCTTGTGCCATTCATTCACATCAGGTCTTACTCTAAGTAGCTTGGAGCCGGAGAAACATCCAGAGGTTGTAAAAATAGGAGCCAGGGATATTTCACAGCCGAGTGAACATGCCCAAAAGCGTGTTTAGTTCCTTTATACTCGAACCTCGACAGGGGGTTTATTTGATGGCCAAAACAGTCAGAGGAACGCATCATAATTCTGACTGTGTGGGTGCCTTTGTTCAAACGTGCCAGAAACGTGTGAACAAAGCGACAATTCCCACACACACACTGATGTAGCAGCGGCAGCATGCACACGTTGAGCACACATGGATGAGGAAGGGGGGGGGGCAGGTAGCAGCTCGGGGGCTCTCACAGGTTTGACGAGTGAAATGGATTAAGTCCCTGTGATCAACAGCCTGAGCGAATACACAGATTATCAGATTATCAGATTAGGATCGGCCCCCCCAATTTGCCTCGGGGAGCCTGAGAATACATTAAAAATACCTGAGGTGCTTTGGCAAGATTCAATTACTCAGGCTACAGGTCCTCCCTCCTTACAGTCAGCCCCCGACACACACTGGTGTTGTGCTCACGTCACAGGGAGGGCATATCGGTCCACAGCGCTGAGTGTTTGCAGAGCACGCACTGTGATTTTATTCCTCGTGGCCCGAAGAACAAATTGTTACCTAAATATTAATGAATATGGGAGTAAAGTGAATCTGCAGCTGTGGGTGCTTCAGAGAAAGAGATTTTATCCCTTTGTAACTGTTTTCTAGAAGAAATGGAGCATGGCATTTTATTATAATTGCTCAATAGCTAATGAGTACGTGTCTAATTAAGGTCGGCAGAGCAAAGTTCCATATTTTTCCCAGCAGACAGATTTAAGAGGCATTGCTTTTCCTGCAGTAAAAGGCCCTTGTTCCTTGTTGCATTCCTACTCTGTTGTAGTTTGTTAACCACGACTCTTTACAGACACCTGAGTGCAAATGAGCATTGACGGCCAGGTGAGGCTAAAGGCTAATGGCTGCCCTCTTATCTCTCCCCCGCAGTGTGTATGGCTGCCCCCTGGCCAAGAAGAGAAAGAGTCTAGACAGACAGACCCTGGAAACATCCCCCAAGAGGAGCACCTACCTAGATGACATGGACAACTCCACGATGGAGGAATGCTACGAGACAGACGGGACCGAGGAGATGGACGACAGGGAGGAAGAGGAGGAGGAGGGAGCCGTAGAGGTGGAGGAGGGGGAAGTGGAGGAGGAGGAAGAGGAGGAGGCGGAGGGCTACATGGACTACAACGTAGAGCAAATGGAGCACGAAGAGGGGGAGGTGGACAGAGGCGCTGGGGAGGAGGAGGAGGAAGAAGAGGAGATAGAGGTGGAGCAAGAAGAGGAGGAGGAGGGCGATGAGGAACGGGTGGAGGAGGCGGAGGAGGAAGATGAGGAGGAGGAGGATGCAGTAGAGGAAGTGGACTATGAAGGGGGAGAGTCGGAAGAAGGAGAGCAGAGTCAAGGGCAAGGTGAGGACACTCTCCCATCACACTGCATGAGCCAATTTAGTCAAATGCACTGGAACTACTTTTGGGGAACTTCAAAAGAAACAGTTGAACATTTTAGAAAAATTGTTAATTTGTTTTCTGACTGAGCGACAACAACATCAATATTACTGTCATGTCTGTGCAGTAGACTTAAAGATCAAGGGTCAGGCTTAGCACAAAGATGGAGAATATGAGCCCCAGCCATTTGATCATCACAAAGTCCATCTACCAGTAACATGTTATATCTCATGTGATCCTGGGTAACAAAAGACATCAGTATAACATTTTATTGGGGGGTTATGTGTTGGAATATTTATTGGCCGGGCCCAGTAGCATCCTGGATTCTCCACTGGTTGCCTGGCAACTGCCAAGAAATACTTTGGCAAGTTACTGCCCTTAAAACAGAAAATTATTTTACACTTTGGTTTTTCCAAACACAAGATAAATAGTAATGAAAGAGCTTAAGATGTGCTGGTAGTTGCTGTTTAATGCTGAGGTAGGCCGACTGGCTGCTGGCTGTAACGTAGTCTCCTCCAACTATAAACCATAGTTAGTTAGCGTTAGCATAACCTTGCACAGTATAAGGTAATTTTGATTTAATAATAATGAAAGACATATTTGTACAATGGTAGTAATCAAATTGTGTTTTAACTTTTCCCCTGCATTTTAATTTAAACACTATATCTGCAAATAGATGTTTTTCCCAAAATGGTGAATTGCTACTTTAAAGATTCTCTTTCATGGAAAAAAAATATTTTTCTGGAAAGATTTGCATATGTCTGGTTTTGTATTTCTCATTGTGGCAGTTGGACTTTGTTCAACCCCAGACGGTGTTTTGCATTGGAATAGGAAGAAATATCTAAATGCTGAAATCTGCGACACAGAAAAAGGAAAAGAAAATCGGAGATTTTAAGAATGAGGTTGTTATATTGCAGGAACAAAGCTGTAATTAAGTAGAAAGCTGTAATTATATTGAGAAAAATGTCATGATATTAATTTGAAGAGTCTGTGCTCGACAGAGTTCTGATGACAAATCTTTTTGTTTCTTTAGAAACGACGAAACCTCTTTGAATATTACGCAGATTTATTAACAAGAGACCACAACCTTACATTTCCTCCTCCACCAAAGAGGCACGTTCTCTAACCTGCAAGTTTGTCTTGTTCTTTCTACAGAATAAACTCAGTTTAAAAGTATTAAAGTATTTTATTATTTCTGAAACCTTAAGTATAACTTAACAAGTTGCTCCATATTAATCATTTTCTTAGAATATTACAACTTTGATGGAGTAATATAAAGACCTTACACTTGAAGTCTCAGATTCCTTTATCTTTCTTTGAGTGTCTCTAATACTCCGTCTTAGAACTCAGCTTTGCTCCGTCTCTTTATTTCCCCATGAAATATTTACCATGTTTGTCTAAGTGTTTATAAGACCTTTGATAGAACCTAAATGGAACAGAATCTTGCTAAACTGCTTAAACTGCAGCCATGATTTTAAGCCCCCCCTTGGACTCTGACGCGCCCAACACCAGATTTGGCAGGTTCCTCTCCAGCAGACTCTGCTTTGCATCACGATTGGACCTGACAGTGCCTTCAAGTCCAATTAGGAGTGAGGCTCTGAGAGAGGAGTGCGTTAACCCTGTGAGCGCAGCAGCTCTACCCACCAAGTGTTGATGTGGCGTCTCGGCAGCCGGTGCTCTTCTTTTCTCGCAGACATGTGAAAACATCTCCGCAGACTGGTGTTCATTAGAGCCCACAGACGAGCCCTCACCCTTAACTCTGACACAGTGGACCGTTGCCACTGTCTCCTCAGCCTGTCAACAGCCTCTCCTTCTAGGGGTGCTAGCTGATTACCATCTATTTATGAGAGATTGAAGTGCTGTGCACATGCCACAGTGGGAGCCGTTGTTATTCTGCAAATTCTTTTCATCGCCGAGCTCAGTGATCATTACAAAGTCTACCTTACCCAGAATTAAAGGGCGTCGCAGCATCTTAATCTGCAGCGTTTCTTCTTACAAAAGATCACTCTTTCAATATGCATCATTACCATGTTCCCCATTAGCACCAAGACCGCAGCGCTGGATGGTCACCGGGCAGATAAGAATCTGCTAAATGCAATAGAGGTGACATTCGGAAGCTTCTGTGTGTTTCTCGGTGGCATGCACATCTCTGTGGCTAATCCAGAGCCAATTCAGCGCCGTCAGGGCAGCCGCTCTGTTCCTCCTTTAATCGGTTTCGCTTCTATATCCCTTTTATGTACCTTGATTGCTCTTCAAATTGCTTTGCTGTGCCATGTTTCACACCATCAAAAATTAAACCCCTGGTGCAGGAGGTTGCTGTAAGAAGCCTTCCTCTGTCAAAATATGTGCCTGGTCATTCGTGACTGTTCCCTCTTCCCGCTCTGAAGCCTTCTACCCCCCCAAGCACCAATATTATGTTGCTCTCATTAGATTGGAGTGTGTGTGAGCGTACATGTGCAGTGTGCAAGTGTTTGCTTAGTCTATGTACTACAACAGAGTATTAGAGCCATGTTGATGAAAAAACAACTCGGTATTCAAAATATAGCGAAGATAAAGTCATAATTTTACAAGAAGAAAGACTTAACTTTAAACAATGTGTCATTGTTAATGGGGAATTTCAGAAAAACATTCTGTTGCCTACGCTTAAACATGGAATGTGGAGCATCTTCTTAATTTATACTTAATTTATAATGCACCACATTATCATTGGTAATATCTGTATATTTTAAGAGGTAGAATTACAACCTTATTCTCACAATTTCCCAACTTCTTTCTTGCAATGTTTTGATTTTCTTCTCAATTACAACTTTATTCTTGTAATAGTATGCCTTTCTTGAAATCTCTGAAATACTCTTACACAGAGTGTGCAATTGGATATTATTTCTGTGTTTGGACACTTCCATCTGATGAATACAGTCGGGTTCAGAGTACTGATCACAGAGGTCATGTTACCCGGTGAAAAGTAATATTTTAATCACAAATGATACACCGACAATAACAAATAACAATGTTTTTTGTCTCTATTATTTCTGTCTTTTGTCGTGCAATTTGCTTGTTCTCACCAGGAGCTGAAAGAAACTCTTATTTATTATTTCCTGAGTGTTTGTGTGTGGGCCTCTGGGTTAATTTTCTCCGCAGGAATGTAAGTGGCAGGAGCAACTTGCTCTTGGTGGCTCAGGGCGGAAATGTAAAAAAAGAAAGAGATTGGAAGTGCTCCAGGAGTGAGTGCTCGAAATTACTGACAGAAGAGGTTCAGTAACCTTTTGCAGCCTGTCAGAATCAATTAGGCAATGAAAAGAATTGTAAAGATACTGATGATTGAATGGAAAAAAAGGGACTGTAGTAGCAAACCATGAATAGCTGTGGACCGGAGTTCATCGTGTGGGAGATGGTACTCCATATTAGCTTGAAGATTTTAGGTTCTCCTGTAAAAAATGTTCTCTCATTCAAAGGTTTCCTCACAGTGTTTTGATTTAATCTGAATGAAATGTGCAGCTCATTTGCAGCTATTTACAGACTTGCTGGGTAATTTTAAAAGCTGTAAATATCACTTTCTAATGAAAAACAGGAAATTAGGACAAATATTATACTTGCCAGAGATGTAGTCCCTGGTTTCATAGATTCTCGTTTACCAGAGTATATTTCTCTGGAACTTTCCCAAACCAAAACATTTTTAAACTTCCTGTTCTGATTCACAATTCGGAACAAGAGCTGCTGTTAAGACTCTCAAAGTAAATTATTAGGGGAAGCAAAGAGTTCCTTATCCAATTTATATGGACCAAACCCAGAAATCTGATTTACCAGTAAAATAGAATGATGGAAATGAAATTACAAGACGTTTGTTCTTTCTTTCCAACAGAGGACGATCAGATGAGCAGCAGCGAGGGGGGCGAGGGCGACAGCAGAGGTGGTGGTGGCGCTGGCACTGCAAAACCTGGCCAGACGACGGAGAAGGACAACAACAACAATGAAGAGTACGAAAACTACGACGAGCTCGTGGCAAAGTCCCTCCTGAACCTGGGCAAGATTGCAGAAGACGCCGCCAACCGGGCCTTGACGGAGTCTGAGCTGAACAGCAACTCCTCCAACAGTGCAGAGGAAGAGGAGGAGGAAGAAGAGGAAGAGGACGATGATGATGAGGAAGAGGAGGAAGAGGAAGAAGAGGAAGAGGAGGAAGAAGAGGGGGAGGGGGGTGAAACGCAGAGGGGAGCTCTAACCTTGGACGTTGACAGTGATGTGGTTCGGGAGACAGTGGACTCCCTAAAACTGCTGGCACAAGGTCACGGTGCGGTGTTGTCTGACAATTTAGATGGAGAAGAATTTGTGGATGGCGCTTTGAACGGGACTGACCGTACCCATAATGGGGGAAATGCACACAATGGTGGACACCTTAAGACCTCCAGCAATGGACAAATTGAAAACAGCGATGAGGAAGTGTGTTTAAGCAGTTTGGAGTGCCTACGAAATCAATGCTTCGACCTAGCTCGGAAACTAAGCGAGACAAAGTCCACCGACCGAAACGGACCTTCCCAGCAAAACCATTTCTTGTGCGGGGATCCCAATCAACAGCTCCAGCACCACGGCTATGGGGATTTCCACCATGGCCAAGACGACAGGCGGAATTATTCCGACATGGACAATCTCTTGAAGTTGGAGGAGCAGCTGAGCCCGCGCTCCAAAGCTTTCGCCAGTTGCGCACAGGACGACCGGTATCACACCAGCCACCGGGACTTTGATGAGGACACCGCCTCAGTCACGTCGGACCGATCTGAAGAGGTGTTTGACATGACAAAGGGCAACCTGTCGCTACTGGAGAAGGCCATTGCACTAGAGTCCGAACGCGCCAAGGCAATGCGAGATAAAATGGCGGCTGAGGCTGCCAGGAGAGATGGGGTGAGGTATAACCACGACGATCATGGACCACGGCATGGCTATGGTGTTGAGCGTAAAGCCCGCCTTCATGATGGCATGAAGAAGCCTTTTTATCACAAAGGTGAGTGGCTCTTTCAAACAAGATGAATGCATGTTTACATCCATTTCAAAAGCTCAGGTGACAATGTCTGATAGTGTTTGGCTCTTTTTTTTTACCGTAGACTAGACAGCCCACATGCATTCTGGGAACTTGACTACAACCCCAGGACAAGCTTTTTTTCAACCAATTTGGAAATTCGTATCCTGGTAGCAGCGGGAGCGGCAGCAGCGGCTTATGTTGTTAAAATAGGCCAGCATGGAAACATCAGAGGGTAGGCTTGTCAGGCATAAGTAATGGCAATCTGCACGGCCTGTTAGGACCGCAAATCTCATCCCTGCGATGCAGCTTGGGGTAAAGCTGCCTATTTTTAAACTCTCTGAAGGCACTTGGGAGAGGAGGCTACCAAACAGGGCCCTCCCGCCTTTGGGAAAGGAGAACAAGACGTCTCTTTTTGTTTGGTTATCATGCTTATGAACCAACATTCATATTGAGGCTTATTGACGCGCCAGAGAGACAAATGCACTTATACCATGAAGACCTTTAATATTTAGTGGTCACTGTTTTACAATGTGCTGAATGTGTGTGTATACCTGAAGCGCGGAGCCGCCGAAACATTGCGTTGGCATTTCCAGTGGTGGGTCTGCAAGCTCCATCGTTTAACTCTGCTTATTCCTCACATCATATCCTTTACAGCAACAACCATCACACTCAGGTTACGCAATTTGCTCCCGTAAGGAAGATATCAGATGAGAGCGACAAATACGAGCGGGCTAATTCAGCGGCAGGGCGATATTACGCCTTAAATGCCACGCTGGCTCACATCAAGCATACTGTATATTCCAACTTAAATGCCACGCAAAATGTTAATTTCAAGAGCCTCCCGTTGCCCCGGTGTCTGGCTAATGTTGGAATAATGAGAGGATGCGAGACAGTTATATCACGATAGCATCTCTCCCCGGGCGAGATAGCAGCAGACACTCGTTGACCAGGGCTCTTGTGTGTGATTTATAAAACAGAGCATGGCCAAAAGGAGGGGGTGGGAGGGTGCTGGTGCTGGAGGGGGTGTGGGTGGGGGGGAGTCAGAGGGAGGGCCGGCTCTCTACGAGAAACATGAGGCCGAGATGAAAATTGAACATTATCAGAATGACCGATAACGAACGACAGGCCCACTGACTACACATTAATTATCCAGAGATGGTATGGTAATGGGGGCCATTTGCTATGCAAAGCGCCGACCATCCCCAGCCACAATCAATATCCCCTGCTTTCTAATATGCCTTCCACTTGGCTGCCTCCACTCTCCGCGGTGGAAAACACGGCGTGCAGACCGCACAGTCATCACGTGTGTGTATGTGAGCGGCCGTGCATGTGCAAATGGAGAATTATTTCCAGACGTACTGTTCATACACTTACAACCTCTGTAATAATGTGCCCCCCGAAAATAAGCCATTATTAGGAAGCCACATTTTACATTCAGAACAAGTTCTTTTATCAACATGGACCCCGCCGCCTTTCCCCTATTGCACTGGTGCCTGACAGAGGAGACATGACATCGCAATATATATATAACTCATATGCCCCTAACGTGACATAGATAGATGACAGCCACGGAGGATAACGAGGACCTTTTTTTCTGATTAATGAGACATGGGATTTCATTTGGTGACGCGCGTGTAAATGTATGAGTAGGTGTGCTCCATGCCAGCTCTTAATTTCATTCTTCACTCAATTATTCGTGTTTCTGCTCTTACTCTACAGCCTCTGGGTTTGCCTGGCTTTTTGTCACTGAGGTGGAGCTTCTGACTTACACAGGTCTTAACATTTTCAGTCAGTGGTCTCTTTCTGAGGCGTAATGGCCCCTCGTCTCTCTGCTCTTCCAAGAGAACCTGGATTGATTCCACAATCCTCCTGTGACTCTGCTGCGAAGGCGATGTTATAGGCTGTTATACTATACTGAAAAATTACTTCTGAAATTCCAATGTAAACAGCATCCTTCAGTTAAGATGTCATTACATCTTGACAGAAAGAAGAGTCCTTGACCTTGTGTGAGTCGATGTGTTTTGAAGGTGCAGTTGCAGAAACGATGCCTGTTGGCACGGATCGGCACTCCTGCTTTTTGGGGGTAACCATATCTGAGTTTGGGTGAAACAGGAGAGACAGGTTTTGGGGAGGGAAAGAAGATCTCATCCGGCATGTGTGTGTTTGTGTGTGTTTGTGTGTGTGTGTGGGTGCCTGATTATTGGACCTTCATTGTCTTAGTTGACATGTGGAGTTAGGTGTGGTTTTAATTTAGAGAAGTATGATAAATTCTTATTTAAAAAAGATCGGGAAAACTGAAACTCCTCGTTGAAGGTTACTTACACTGTCAGGGTTCACTTCCTTTTTATTAAATTAATGTAGTAATAAATAGCAGCCTACAAATAAAAAAGAATTCCAGCATTAACACACAGATTGAGCTAGAAAGTGTTTAGTTTTCTTTAACATGATGTTATGTTCCACCATCATTTTTGGGACAGTACTGACTGTAATTCAAAATATAGATTACATTTTCTTTCTTAAATTAAGTTGTATATACAGACTTCCTCTCTTGCCGCAGCTGTAACATCCATCAATCAGAGGAAGTCGCCTTGTTTGGAGCCTGGGATGTGAAGCCTGGAAGAAAAGAGAACCACAAATCACTCTCTGATGCTTGTTAAGCTTATTGCCTTGAGCCACTGTTGCAGTGAAGTAGCACTGGAGTCCAGGAGTCAGACTTGAGTCTGACTTAAGTTCAGATTATCAGGACTTGTGACACAGACTCGAACTGACTTGTGATATAATAAATGGGAGGGCATAGAGACATAGAGAGGCAGAGCGCGTAGTGCTCAGAGCATGATGGGAATTTCCCCAGCAGTCCTAGGCCTAAAGCAGCATATCTAAGGGATGGTTCAGGGCTCACCTATACTATAACTATAAGAGGATTGTTTTAAGTCTAACCTTAAATGTAGTGATGAATATATTTGGCCTTGTGGTCCAGCCTCATCTTGACTCTTCTTTGTCCACTTGGACTTGAACAACGGAGAGACCCAAGACTCGACCCGAGTTTTAGTGACTCAAAACCAAACACTGCCATGAGCTCACAATGTAATCACCTGTGTTTGCCTCTCTGTTCCCAGATGCTTCTCGTGCGGACAAGAAGGAGAGCCGCTGTCCGACGCCGGGCTGTGACGGCACCGGCCACGTGACTGGCTTGTACCCGCATCATCGGAGTCTATCTGGCTGTCCGCACAAAGACAGGGTGCCGCCAGAAAGTAAGCATTGTCAGTCCCACACCCGCAACAAACACATTTTTTTCTGTTGATTTTAACGACCTGTTGCGTTGATGTTCTTTGATGTGAAGGAATTAGCATGTTTCCTGCAACCACATGATGCCTGGCATGATCTGTGTACTGTGCTGTCTTGGCCAGACTGTGTTTGATATTTCTGTGGCGTGTACAGTGAGGGTCAGACGGGCTGCAGCTGCACTTTCCCCTGACCTTTTTTGCATGGGGCCATGGATCTGCTTGCTGATTGCTTGCATAGTGGGAGGTGGTGATGAGGCAATGAGCCCTCACTGATGTGTGACTAGTGGCGGTGCAGTGATTAGTGGGATGGTCAAGAGCTGTCAATCAGTGATCCACTTGACTGTATGTCACCAATTCCTCTGCTACATGGCGGACATGGATTGAGATCATATAATAGGGGATGCTTTAAATGGGTTGCATGCCTCTTCAGCTGGTTTCAGACATGCACTTAACTCCGGATACTCTCTTGGTGGTTGTATTTAAAATTACAAATGTTGGAGTCATTCGCTTCAGACATTTTTTGGAGTAAATGGACAGAAAATGGCCAAGTGATTCCATGTGAGAATGCTAAGGAAATCGGGAAAATTCAACATTTGACAAGTGACGCAAAAACATGATAAAGATGAGCCCTTCACGTAGAGGATGCAGACAATAATGTCAATTTGGAAAGATGACGAGATTCGGGAGCTTTTGACGAAAAGACCCAAAGCAAATATTTCCATACATTATATCCGGCGCCCTGCATGCTCTGTCCATTCGCCAAACTTTGCCTGAATATTCTAGACATTTTCCTGAGAACGCGTTTGACTCAGTCTTTTACTTTTGTTTGGACCAATACCAAAAACCAAGAGTTCATGTCTGAAAAAAAGCGGTTGAGTTACGGTTGCTCAGTGCATTTATGACTGATGGGGAAATTCGGGGTATGCTCTGCTTTCATGCTTTTATTTTTTATATTTTAAGTTTTAACATTTCATTATTCACAAAACATAAAAAAGCCCACAGACCCCGGTAACACAGTCATCAATGCCATGAACCCCATTCATTTATTTGTATTTCTCGCCCAATTAACTTGTATTGAGTAGAAAGGCAGTATCATCTTTCTATTCCGTATATCAAGTGAAGTGGCAATAAACATTCGCTTTGACTGAGTAGTGAGCTTCCCCTGCCGAGATTTCACCCCGGCTATTTAGTCTCATTCACCTTGTGCAAACTTCTCAATAAAAGCCCCTTTTACACGATTCATTAACCCGCAGTGTGAAAATCAAGTTATGATCTGCCGCGACCCAGACTGCAATCAACATAAAAGAGGGATTTAATAATGGCAAAGAAATTAGTTATCATTAAAGCGAGGCTTGTAAAGACCAGCAGTGTCGCTGAGGACTCTTGTTCTGTCGAGGCCCCTGCTTGCAAAGAAGTCCCTAACCTGAGATACACTCGTCTCCCAGAGATGTGAAATGACGCTGTGCTGGGTGACCTTGACTGGAGTCCCAAAATGGAATCTAGAAAAGGACTTGAATTGATTGTCACTGGAGATTTTGGAATATGATGTCCATGGTCCTCCTCCTCCTGTTCATCACTCGTGTTGATTGGGCTGACTTTTGGGGGAAATGATACCAATAATAGACCAAAAGTTTTGTGGCATCACCTTCGAGACAGTAATAATAACAAACAATGATAATACAAAGTGCTTTAAGAAGAGGACAAATAATAAAATCATCAAAGGCAAGAGGCAAATTAAAATGCAATGTCATTTAAAATCAAAGAGAGGAAATGAAATAATACAACAAAAGGATAAGGAGTACATAGATGACACCAAACAAACATTGAAGTAAAGTAGGTGTCCACATTGTCAGCCATTAAGCCGCAATTCACCATGTTTCCTTCAACGATGGTCCCTGCTTCACTGCTTTGAAGCATATGTCAGATGTGGGAATACCTGCAGGGCGGACCCCGCTGTGGGAAACTCTCGATCCCCTATTAACACTTTTTCTGGCCTGAATGGACAATGTATTATTAATGGCTTCATTTAATTGGGAAACCACGCAGTGTGGCAACGACTCTTCCTTGGGAAATGTGAAAAATGACAATTAAATTATATCTGAAATACATTAAATCACATTCCTGTGCTCACTGTAGCACCCTCCTGTAGAATATTGGAACCGTTTCATCTCAGAGTATATGTTTTACCGTTGCAATATTCAAAGAGTTTAGCGCCACACTACTTCCTGTTTCCCACATTATTATGCCACATCCCTGCAGTTCTACCTGTGCTGTCTGATTCAGTTCCAGTGCCTTTTATTTCTTGCCATTCTGCCGGTCTCTAAGCAGAGGGCAGGGTGGAATTGGGATATGCATAATGCATTGGCTTGTGGCATGTTGAGGTGGCAGGCTTTGTCCAATTACCTGCGCCGAATACCAATTAGTATGTATGGGAGAGGAGGATGATGAGGGGTTAAAGTTTAAGGGGGTGATAATGATGAAGCTACTGCCGATGGGGTTTGGCCCCGTGTGCCACTGGCATCGAGACGACCCTTTCCACGCGCCCCCTCCAACAGCTCCTCTCGGACATCCATAGATCATTAATCTAATTGGCGGGTTGCCGAGGGGATCCGGGACAGTTATGGACTGTTTTAATGGTAAATGGTATTGAAGACTGCGCTCTCTACCCTAACAACGTGCAGATGATAACAAAGCACACTCTATCAAGGAGCTGTGTTCCATCTGTCTGCTTCTCCCATTGATTTCGAGGCTTGTGTTTTGCATGATTGCTGGCTGTTGGTCGCTCTGCTCGCTGCATGCCCAAAAAATTTCCCCTCCATCTCTGTCTCTCGCCGGCTTTGTCCTGTTAAACTTAAATGACATCTTTTTATTCATGACTGTCGCTATTCCATGAATACTAATTTGAAAGGGCAGGATAAGTGGAAGCAATATGGTGGGGAACCTTGCCTGCCCTTTCAAACTAGTGTTCATTAAAATGAAGAAGAGGTCATTTGGGTTCAAACAGGCCCATTTCTTAATGATGTTTATAATGCCAAGCTCCTCACATACTAATAGAGCTTGATTGTAAGGGGCTCCTAACCTTCCCTGTCTTTCACTCCTATCTCCCGTCCGCCTGAAGTTGTGGCAATGTATGAGAATGTTCTTAAGTGTCCTACGCCTGGCTGCACGGGACGCGGCCATGTCAATAGCAACAGAAACTCCCACAGAAGGTAAGTGACAGTCTGCCTACATGAAACTGGCACTGTCCATGTCGCATCCTCCTTTTCTTCATGGAACTTGGTTTGATTTTTTTTTGTTGAGTTGTTGTTGCTGATGAAGATTTTTTTGTCTGTTCTAATTTATTTTTGTTTGTTCAACACATTGTGTGTGTGTGTGTGTGTTTGTCAAGGTTACTCATGTTGTGGGGACCTCAATCTGTTTGCAGAGTCACATTATGGAGACATGTCTGCCTACTAGGGACACAAATCTTGTTAACATTAATCATTTAATTTAAAGGTGAAGACCTATTTTAAGGTAAGGTTGGGTTTAGGTTGAGGTGAAGGCTAGGTTGAAGTTAACGTTTTGGTTGGGGTTAGGGTTAGGGTTAGGATTAGGCAAGTTATAACTATGGTTAGGTGTGAATAAGTCTTTCATGATATCATTTTAATGTCCTATGAAGTCCTGGAGACGTGTGTGTGTGCGTGTGTGTACCTGTGTGTGTTTCAGTCTGCATGTTTGCAATATTTGTAATAATGTTGGAACTAAGTGAAGCCGTTCAGCTGCTCAATAATGCCACAGTTTAACAGAGCCTGATTGGAATGCAGCAATTCACACCTAGCACAGCATAAATCATTCATCAGCTCATGGCAAAAAAAGTGGCATCTATCAGGTGAAGGTTTGGAGGGAGAAACTGAAATAGCAGAGCACTGGTGCCAGTGCTGTCAGACGTGGTGAGGTGACAGTGAAAGAGGAGTGTCACCCGGAGCAGATGTTTGGGGAGTTGGGCGTAGCAGCAGCCATTAGCACCTTTCTGCCACTCAGCCGGGGTGACAGGATAGGTGCAGGCCTGGAAAGACCGGAGTGCCTCCATGCTGCGCTCAGGTGACACGAGTGTGCAGCGTGAAATAGACGCGGTCGTGGACTCACACCGTAAACTTTCACTTTCACTGCAAAGCAGCGATATAAACCTCCATATACTCGCTGGTCCTACCCCCAGCCTGATGCACACTCTCTTCCCACATATTCGTGCACGTCTGATGACAGGTGCTCCACACTGGCTGCAGGCCATTGTCAAAGATCATTTTTTTCACCGTGGCCCCGACACACTACAGTTGACAGACAGGATGGAGAATAATGGGGGTTAAGGATGACAACATGAACTTTTGTCACATTTGGTCAATTAATTGTCACAAGGAAGTTTTTTTACAGCTCTGAGTTCCACTTGATATACACTACAAGTGTCACTGTGTGTGTGTGAGTGTGTGTGTGTGTGTGTGTGTTTGTGTTAGGGATAGCTTTGGTACAGGTCAAGTTTAGGTTAAGATTAGTTTTTGGTTAAGGCTAAGCTTTTGGTTTAACCTTAAGGTGTAGGTTAAGGTTAGGTTTAGGTAAAGTTGAGCTTTGGTTAGGGTTACGGTTAGTCGAGGAGAACCTTAGGTTTGAGTAAGTCTCAAAGAAATCAATCTTATTCAAGGTATTGTCCTCTGTAGTCATGGAGACGTCTGTGCACATGTCTGTCTATGGTTTGGCTCAATACCATCATTGTGAAGAAATGTTCACGCTGTGAGGACATTTTTCTCTGGTCCTCACAAATCCAATGGGCTGTTTGAGGGTGAAGACTTGGATTTAGGGTTATGGTTAGAATTCTGATTAGGTAAAGGGTTAGGCATTTAGTTGTGATGGTTAGGGTAAAGGGGCTATGGAATGCATTATGTAAATGAGTGTCCTCACAACTATTGAGAGACTGCATGTTTCTGTGTGTGTTTGTTTATGTGTGTGTGTTAATTATCACAGTGCGTTTGAAAGGAATCTAGATGCACATAGAAATGCACATTTGTTCATATGGGAATATCTATTCTGAGAATTATTTCAAGCTGCTCAGCCAGAAAAATGCAAGCTGTTGTCGATTGTGTTGTTATTTAAAATGTGAAAAGTAAATGAATGATTTAGTTTTTAAAGCACAAAGACTTTCTGAACTAGAGTCAGGTCACTCTCAAACTGGTCAACATTGGCCGACAGACAGATGTGAACGGACTCAAAAAGCTGCTGCACTTTACAGCACATGCATTCAAAGCTGATATTTTCACCTCTAAAACAAATGTGTCTAACACGCACAGTCTGCAGCACCACTTAAGACTGTGTTCCTCCTTTTTTCAGTCTGTCCGGATGTCCCATCGCTGCAGCCGAGAAGCTGGCCAAAGCCCAGGAGAAGCACCAGAGCTGTGACGGCCCCAAATCCAACCAGTCCTCCGACCGAGTCTTAAGGTAGTGCTCACTCTTCGCTTTATTTCCACATCATATACAGGGCGAGCAAATATGGATTTTGTGTCAAGACGTAAACACAATAAAATACTTAAAGACCTGTTTTTCAGCCATGTTGGTATATCTTTTTTTCTTTTTCTTTTTTTATCTCAGAACTATTGATATTTTATGTCTGCCCCGTTTTTTTTTGCGCTTGTTCTCCTGTCTCCTGAGGATACGTTGCATCTTCATTTCCCTGCTCACTATCAAAGGCAAATCCCTTTATTAGATTACAAACATGAATAGCACATGTATCATACAAAAGGTAAGAGCATATTGAACAAGGTTTACTTTGATAGTCTTCAAACATTAGCATGACAAGTTTTAAGTAATTGTACATTTTATATTTATATCCAACCGAACATCAACAGCATTAGATCTCAGGTCTCAGTTGTCCAGGTTGTTTCTAAGCCTGTTAAGGCAAATCAAAAGACAAAGTAAATCAGAAGCAAAATTAATCAAAGTTGTGGAAATTAAATTTTCTTGATTCCTATTCACTATGCATGAAACAAAAACTGTGGTAGAGGGTTTTGTTTTTTCATGGAAAAGGAGGAAATCATCTACGCTACCACATGTCCTGCATCCTACCCCATCTGCCTATTTTCTTTTTTCTTACTTTACCCAAACCCACCAAGTCCCCTCTCCTTCCCCCCTGGGCAATGTTGACTGCCTCGGTCCAACTTCCACCCCCTCGTCATTTATTTTCCAGGCCTATGTGCTTTGTGAAACAACTGGACTATCCACAGTATGGTTACAAGAACAATGTCTCCACCAGCACGCCGCGCTCCAACCTGGCCAAGGAGCTGGAGAAGTACTCCAAGACCAGCTTCGACTACAGCGCCTTCGACGGCAGCAGCAACCACCAGGTGTACGGGAAGCGGGCCATCGCGCCCAAGGTGCACGGACAGAGGGACAGCTCGCCGAAAGGATACGATGGTACTACATCAGAGCAAAGCTTTATCTCCACTCTTTATTTTCATTTCTCCCATGTTGAATGTACATTTTGTATTCACTAGTGTGTGGAGTTCACATTCCTTTTAGCTGCAGACTTAAGCATACATTTGTCAGGGTCCAGAGAATAGTTTGTGAAATCCTCTGATTGCTGCGGCATATCATGTTGCTTTTGGATCAGTGTCATTAAAGATACCAAACCCAATAAACCATATTTTAAGTAAAAAGCTATGGTTTGAAGTATTGAAGAAATAAAAAGGTTTGGCAGGGAAAACACTAATCTTTTATTACGTATGTCAAACCTACCTAAGAAGAAGTAACTCACCTTTAAAGGTGGAGTTAATGATTTTGGGGAACGACTCCTGATATCCGAAAACAAATACAACCCCTTTTTCACTGCTCCCTCAGAAGCTACACCCCCCACTTTCATGCACGTGTATAGTCAAGGTGCATCACTGAGACACCACACAAATGTGTATCTCTGTAGACAAATACACTATCTGTATTTATACAAACGATATGTTCAACTACCAGAATCTACCACGAGGATGTAGGTGTGTTGTGTGTCGCTCTTGAAGAGGCAGACAGTCAGACTCTGATGAACCGTTACCTCTGGACCACCGGGTTAAGTGAATCAGATGATGTTATGAACCGGTGGTTAAGTGACTCGGGGGATGTTATGAACCGGTGTGTGGTCACCACAGCCCACTGCATGGTCCGGGGGGCAGCTCCTGTAGAAACGGATCAACGATGGTCATGCAGGTCTTCACCCTTTTGTTAATTCATTACCTACCTAGGGTTAGCATCAGTCTTTGGTGTTTAAGCACTTGGAAAGAAAGTAGCATTTCAATGTGATCTTTACACACTCCTCCTGTTCCTTTTTTTTTAACCTTAGGTACTCCTTGACTAACCCTAACCATTTCTTTTTCTCTCTATTGAATTTCTCCATCGGTCCCGCAGCCAAACGCTACTGCAAAAACTCCAGTTCGGCCAGCAGCACCACCAGCACCTATGCTCCCAGCAGCAGCAGCAGCAGCCTGAGCTGTGGTGGAGGCGGTGGAGGGGGTGCGGGAGGCGGCGGGGGCAGCAGCGCCAGCAGCACTTGCAGCAAGAGCAGCTTTGACTACAGCCACGACATGGAGGCCGCCCACATGGCGGCTACGGCCATCCTCAACCTGTCCACACGCTGCAGGGAGATGCCCCACAGCATGGGGGGGAAGCCGCAGGACCTGTGCTCGCAGGTAGGAGGCGGGACACTGCAATGCCTGTCATGATGTACATGTTAAATAAGATCAACCCATGACAAATGACACATGAGTGTTTACTGTATAAGACTGTCCTCAGACTGTAGCCACACAAAGAAAAAAAACACTGCCGGGTTGGATCCAGGCTTCATTATCCTGATGCTGGCAGTGAACACTGTCAAAGATAGGGAGATTTCAGATGTGCACACCACATGTACACATAAACACCCTCACACAGAGATCCCATTAAAGATCCAAGGCTGTGTCTTACACTCGGGGCTCAGCGGGGCAGTTTTTTATTTTCTGTCTAGGGATCAGATAGGAGCAGGACGAAGCGCCGGTTGACACGGCGTGAGCCCAGCGTGTCATTTCTGAAGAGATAAGGGGACGGTGTTACTGTGTTATCTGCATCCAGGTGCTGAGCGGGGAAATAGGGGCCAGAAAGAGAGAGAGAGAGAGAGCGCTCATGCAGAGGAGGGCTAATGCCGGCTCAATGCTAATGTTGACGGCGGAGGAGAGGAGGAAAGAAAGGTGGAAAAGGAAAGAAAAGCAGACAAATGCCCGAAGCGACCCTGCTCTGGTCCTATCTCAGTTCACTGTGTGTCTTCTCGTGCTTCGGGGGGCCAGACGGGCAGGATGCTGTCGGGGCAGAACAGGAAGACAGGAAACCTCAGATTTCAGATCAGAATTTCAGATCAGGATAATTTCTTCTTCTTCTTCTTCTTCTTCTTCTTCTTCTTCTTCTTCTTCTTCTTCTTCTTCTTCTTCTTCTTCTTCTTCTTCTTCTTCTTCTTCTTCTTCTTCTTCTTCTTCTTCTTCTTTCATCTAACACCTTAGTGCACACACTGTTCCTTTCTCTCTGAATGAAACTTCACACACAAACACACTCATACATTCTCGCCTCCTTGTTTTTCCAGGCTGTCTATCTGCTCGCTTCTCTTTCTCTCAGTCTACTCATTGGATTTATTGATACATGCATTAATGGAAAGACTGAAATTAATTGCATTTATTTAATAAAGGAGAATGATCCTTTTCACAATTCAGGGACTCCTTTGGGACGAGTTGGCAGTCTGTGCTGCCAATGGCGAACACCTCCTTTGCGTGCAAGCGATATAAGACTTGTCTATGGAGGATTTCCCTGATGGGCGTCACCAGCTTACTGCTTTCGCCTATAGAAACGGAGCTGCAGTTGTACACTTGTACCATTAGATGTTCAGTTAAGATAAAGCTGATACTCGAAGTTGTGACACAGTTCCTCTTCAAATGCAGCCTCTGAAGGTACAGCCCCTGAATTGATACGCAGCTGCTGTCAAATCCCTCGGACACGATCTTGACACAGCAGTGATGTCATAGAACCCCTAGTTGGATTGCAACATTGTTGCACCATGGTAATGTTGATCATTTAATGTCTTTAGCTTAGTTTTCTTTGAAAACTGCTTATTCAAAGCATCTCCTCAGTCAACATTGCACGTCCTTGGATCCTCAGTTAAATATTGTGACCTTTCTGATCTGAAATACAGAGATTCCTGAGATTTACAGTCCACTCTGCCTCGGGTAATTTTTGTGTATTTGAGCAAAACTAAGATGGATTCCAAGGACGTCCTAATATTTAGTCAAAATAAGATAATCCTGGTGTCAGCAAATTGTCCAAAAAAACATACAGGCAGCTGTGAATGTTTGGTAAGTTGGAAAAAGAGGAAGAGGAGGAGGAGCAGTGAGAGACACGGACATTAGACACGAGGAGCAGGGAAAGGGCCAGAGAGGACGACAGCACACAGCGCTGGTTTTATTTTAAGACCTTGGAATAGGTGAGCGGAAGCAATGCGTCGCTACGAGAATCAGGGGACCCTCTCCTGACCCTCAATCCTCACAGCATCGTCATGGCAACCGGGGTCAGGGGGTTGCAGAGGTGTCAGAGCGGGAAGGGGGTGGGTCTCTAATAAAGGAGGTGGTTGGAGGGGGGGTACGTTTCCTCACACATCACCCTTGTTAATTCGATATGAAGGGGTGGGTCACGTTAATTGGACGGTGACATACAGTACAATGGCTGACAAGGGGAAGGGCAGTCCGCCGGGCACGTTGGCAAGGACGAGACGAGTCACGGCAGAGTGTATCCCTCAGCGACTTCACCCAATACATAACACAGACTCGTTTTCTACTCTATTCTTTTTAATGCCTCCTTCTCTTTGTTTCTGAGGCCGAACCTACATTTGAATGTTAACAGTAGATTTAATAGTGATTTTTGATACACACATCGTGGAAAAATGTAAACACAGATTGTTTCGTCGTGCTTGTCACCCCGTGTTTGTTTGAGCGGCCCATCCTCTCCATGTTCGTCTGTGTAGCATGATTCCCACGGTTTCTGTCTTATTATTTTCCTTTAATCATATCTATATCTCACCCTGAGTAATGTTTCTCACCAGACTAATGACCTAACAGTATTCACGTGTTTTTTTTCTTCTTCTTCTTCCTCCTCTGCTGTTTTTATGTCCTCTGCTAAGCCACAATACTTGCAGTATTCATCGCCCAGTCCTAATATCACCCCCGTGCATTTTGAGTCAGCGTGCGTCACAGAGGTTTTTGGCTTCAGACACCAGGAGAATCCAGCCCCAGGGACACTGTCGGGTGGAATGAGCGTTAGAGCGTGTGTTCCTACTCGTGATGGGGAGTGAAAGGAGCAGGGAGGACGGGATGAGGGAGATGGGAAATAAGGGGGAGAGGGGATATTAATGAGAGCCAGGTCATAAACACATGTACATACTTACAGATATGTACAGTAAGTAACTGAAGGACTGGGATCCTTTGACAGTATGTGCCAGATCTGGATTAAGAAAAAACAAATGTGTTCATTGATTTAACGATACAGGACATCCAGGAGATATAGCGAACGCAGGAGTGAGACGCGGTGTCGTTGGATGAGTCTCAACAGCACACAGCAGAGTTTTTGCATCAGGGGCTTTGGGGTTCACAGCAGTGTATTACATTTTTCAATTTAAATCCAAGAGAAAAAACTACAAAACTACAAAAGTGACATCTAAATCTAATTGTTATGTTGATATATTTCACAAAGAAAAATATACAAAATTACAATTAGTAGTTCATAATTTTTCACAAACAGATCAAATCTTCACTAATGGGAAAGGTAATGGTGAAGAAAGAAAAGATACCCATCCAGAACAGGTAAAAAAAAATATATAAACCTATATATGAACTTTCATCCAAAGAAAGAAGAAAAAACTAATATATTACATACCACATGCACACCTAATATATCTAAAATGAGCTGAAACCAGAAATATTAAAGTGGTACAGCCCCATTTTTCAGTCACTAGTCCTCCACCTTATCCCAGGTGACCAAGAGAGATGTGCCACAGTGATGGTGACGATGCCGAAGATGGATTTCCCAGTCCTCCAATCTGCCAGGCTACCTCCTACATAACAGCGCAGGCTGGGTCTGTTGGCGAGAAGTTAGTTAATGCGGAGGGGGTCACCCAAAATCCCAATGGATCTGAGAGAAAGGGGATTATTTGGCAAAAACCCCTGAACCTTCAGGGGCAGCCCTACAGAGTGCCTCGTGTGTGGGTCACTGTCTGTCCAGACACACCCTGAACACTGAGGCCTCCCACCCAAACCACCTCTATATGGAAAATTATACAAATAAACCTATAGAAATTCCGAGAAAGTTATTATAAAAAAATTAGACTATATAATGTGGGTGTAATTATAAGCAATTAGAAAGTATAAATACAATTCTACATTAAAATATAACTTAACACAAGTTGAGATACAAGGGTGATAATGCCATATAGATCTATACAGTGATATATGGAAGTATGATAATTATTATGAAATTTGCTCAGTGATTTGAGGTGACGTAATGAATATGATGAGCTTGTGTAAAATACATGTGATAACATTGCTCATTGGAGTCACTGCTCTCAACCCCGCCCCTAAGCCTCAGCCCCTGCCCCCTCCTCGCTTGCGTCCGCTCACATTAGGCTCACACACACACACACACACACACACACACACACACACACACACACACACACACACACACACACACACATACACACACACACACACACACACACACACGCACCTACAAACACAGACACAAAGTCATGTACACACATGCACTCACCCACACCCACAGACACAAAGTCATGCACACACACGCACTCTTATATCTGCACAGTACAGACTACAGTGGGATGGAAGGAGAGAGAGAGAGAGAGAGACGGAGAGAGGAGGGGTTCACAGAGGGGATGCACTCGTCCTGCAGCACGGATGACCTCTTCTTCTTCTCTTTGCTACCTTGTTACTGTACACTGCAAGTGTCTGATGTTTCATGCGAGACAGACTTGGGCAAAAAAAGAAAAAAGAAGTTGGAATATTGTTTCGTATATTTGAATTGCGAGTTCTCCTGACCCATCTTTTCCAGACATCTGAAAAGTTCAGATCCTTACTGTAAGAACAGGAATAATCGGAGTCACTTTTCATGTCCTTCTATATATTCACCTGTGCACTCAGCTGCTGTTTGGCCCAGCTCTGATCCCAGAGTATGAGTATGTTTGACTGCAATTTAATCAGAAACTCTCTCTCTTTCTCTTTTTATCCCCCTCTCTCCATCCCTACCTCCTGCATCCTTTTACCCCTTCCTCATAACCATCTTACTGAAATCACCTCCTCCTCGCACACTCACCTGACTTCACCTCACACACACGCACATGCACAAAAACCCCATCCACACACACACACACCCTCCAGAGTCCCGGTGTAGACGTTGACGAGAACGGCACGTTGGACCTGAGTATGAGCAAGCGTCTGTGCGGCCGTGCCGGTGGAGCTGGAGCTGGAGGAGACTCTGTGCTCACCCCTCTAGAGCCGATGTCCCCCCCAGAGGCAAGCGGCCCTGCTGGGCTCCCGCTGCTACGGCATGGGGGATGCTGCTGACTGCTGGGACCTGCCAGTAGACTACACCAAGATCAAACACATAGATGAGGACGAGAAAGAGGTAAAGAGGTGGAGATGACAAGGACAGTGCTGTAAATACATATGACCCACTGCTGTTCTGGTTGGTGGACAGATAGATTAGAAATCATGCTGTGTGCTGGTTCCTACTCAGGAAAGATTGTTGATGCCTGAACTTGTGTTTTTGCGAATTCCAATTCCACAAGTATTTAACTTTTGATCAGCTAAATCCACAGGTTCATGATCGATTGAAGTAAAATGATAAAAAGAAGAATTAGACAGGGGGATTAGAAATTAAGGGGCTAATGGTTGTGAAAAGGATAAACAAGACGTTTGTGGAATTAAAAGGTAGAACATACTCTTTTCATTTTTATTGTTAACGGCCCAGTGAAGTGCAGTGTCGAATTTTGGTGCGATTTGGACACAAGATACTTCAATATTGATAAAATATGAATAAACCATTGTCTGTGTCATAAACTACAGCAGCGGTTGACGACTGGCAGCCCTCGGCCAATAGTATCTGTCCTGACAGACATTTGATTATCTGATTATTTGTATTTCACCAATCGGACAAACACACCATTCAAGGGTGATCTCGTCATGGCAGCCACAATCATACAATCAATTTCTGTTTGGCAATTTGCCTTCAAAGCAAAAGCCTTGTTAGTGTCATGCTTTATATCGAGGTGAATTATATAACTTTTATTTTGAAAAGATGTCAACTTGGGTCAATTCCTAAACAAGCCTTTGACATAGCCGACATGCAATGTATTAGAAATTAACAGCATATCAGTAAAAGGCTCAAAGTTATCTATGAGCCACACATGTGAACAACAGTTCAAGCAAATTCAATTTCATTTCATGAAAAACACAGACTATAAAAATCTTTATTGCAGATAAACCAGGTAGGATGAACACACAGTTTTGTGACTTGACTCTGCATCATAGACTATTTATAAAAAGCTCTGCACACAAAGTTCAGCACACAAACAAAGAAAAGGGACAGTATATTGTAGAAGTGTTTGAAGATGACTCACTAATAAAATTATACTGAAGTAGCTCGGGAGCATTAACACAGACCAGAAGAACAGAACATTACAAACAGACAGGTTTACAACGGGCATTGTAACTATTAACAGTTGTATCCTGTGTGCTAGTTTGTGCGGTTCGGAGCTGATAGACTGTACAGTTGGCATGCGTCGCTCGTTCTGCCTCTTCCATGTGTCTCGGCCCAAATGATCTCCCTCCAAACCACTGATTCAACACAGTGTCTCCAAGTCAAACATTTGCCTTGCCATCTGATCGTCTTCTAGGTTTCCTGCCGGCCGTCCGACTCACTGTTACATTTGCAGTCTATCAGAAAGTCATATTAGGGATTTATTTTTCAGTTTTTTTTTGGGAGGAAGACCTAATGAATCTGCATGTTAATTGATGTCAGCATTGCCATGCACAGAGGTAGCTGCTCTGTTTGTATCGCTCCCCCCCCCATGCCTCGCTTTCTGTTTTTTACATTTCGCTCCTCTCCAAAATGAATTATGCAAAGCAGCACCTTGGGAGGGAATCGGAATGGCTCATCTCATCAAAGAGCTGCTGGAAATCAATGCAGCACTGCTGGGCGCGCCTGTCGGTGTGTGGAGGCGCTTGCATGTACAGTACATGTGCCTCTGATGCTGTGCGCGCGAGATGTGAATATTCATACGAGCGTGTGCATGTCTGTACCCAGCGTCTCTTTCGGGAGTGTGTCTGTGTGTGTACGTGCGGGTCTCGTCCCTAGCCTACTTCTTGCTCTGCATCCCTGTATGTATGCATGTGTCGTTCTCCTTCCTGTCAGCCTCTCAGCCCAAACGCTCCCTTTTAATTGGAGGAGCTCGCTGGCTGACCCAGCATCACGCACACGCCCGAGACAGCTTGAGTGCGGGATAATTTGGGCCGAATCTGGGCCCGTCTCTCTCTCTCTCTCTCTCTCTCTCTCTCTACGGGCATTACTGTATATACACACTCTGAGCGTGGAAGAAAGGGAAAGAGGATTTGCATCAACAGCCAGTTTGCCCTGGCTGTGTGCACTGCAGACAAAGCACAGCCCCACGCTGACACGAGGCAGCAGCGGCTGCGGCCTGACGCTGCACCACAGTACCATCTAGTGGCGGAGAGGTGCATTTTAGGAATACACCCTGGGCCGACTCCTCGAATGATCTGCACGCACAGAACAATGGTCTGAAATTGTAAACACATACCCACAAAAACACACACACAGTCTTGTCTCCATGACTTCAGAGGACATTACCTTGACTTATATTGATTTCTTGGAGACTCACACAAACGTTAACTATACTTACTACTTGCCTTACTTAAACCTAACCATAACGAAGCCTGCACTTAAACCCAAACCTAACCATAAACCATGTCTTCACCTTAAATTTTGTTGATCCACAATGGGGACTTGATTTTTGTCCACGTAAGG
Source organism: Pseudopleuronectes americanus (assembly GCA_038501795.1). Classification (NCBI taxonomy): domain Eukaryota; kingdom Metazoa; phylum Chordata; class Actinopteri; order Pleuronectiformes; family Pleuronectidae; genus Pseudopleuronectes; species Pseudopleuronectes americanus. Next base: position 6,724,751 of record CM076726.1, read on the forward strand.
AGGACAAGTTCCCGTCAGGTGACACAAACACCAAACACACTGTTCATTTGGCATTGAGTCATTATTTCCTCTCAGGGGATTCAATTTTCTTCCTGTTAGACTGACAGGTGAGGTGCAATATTCATACAGGCTCTACCATTAGCATTCAAATTGACTATACCCTGTGGAATGACAGGTGTGTGTGTGTGTGTGTGTGTGAGAGAGAGAGAGAGAGAGAGAGAGAGAAAGAGGCAGGCAGGAGCAAGAGTTTTTATCCTGTGCAAATGAATAAATTGCATTCCCAACATACATACTGTAGAGTGCATATGTTTTTGTTTTTTTTGTGTGCACACAAATATGATTTCTTGAAAATATACTATGACCGACTGAAAATCCCTCTCACGTCCCTCCTCTCTCCTCTCTCCTCTCTCCCCTCTCTCCTCTCCCCTCTCTCCTCTCTCCTCTCTCCTCTCTCTCCTCCTCTCCCTCTCCTCTCTCCTCTCTCCGTCCCTCTCCTCTCTCACTCGTCTCCTCTCTCCTCTCTCCTCTCTCCTCTCTCTCCTCTCTCCTCTCTCTCCTCTCTCCTCTCTCCTCTCCTCTCTCCTTCCCCTCTCTCCTCTCTCCTCTCTCCTCTCTCCTCTCTCCTCCTCCCTCTCCTCTCTCCTCTCTCCTCTCTCCTCTCTCCTCTCTCTCTCTCCCTCTCCTCCTCTTCCCCTCTCTCCTCTCCCCTCTCTCCTCTCCCCTCTCTCCTCTCTCCTCTCTCCTCTCTCCATCTCCTCTCTCCTCTCTCCTCTCTCCTCTCTCCTCTCTCCTCTCTCCTCTCTCCTCTCTCTCTCTCCTCTCTCCTCTCTCCTCTCTCCTCTCTCCACTCTCCTCTCTCATTACCCCTCCCTCTGCCTCCCCTCTCACCCTCAACAGGACGACCTGGACCCCTTCCAGGACCTGCTGGACGACCGCTCCTACACCACTGATGTGAACATGCCCAGCCCCAAGCCCAAGTACATCCAGTGCAAGGAGAGCAAGAAGGACCTGATAACGTAAGTGCACCCCCCCCCCGCCTTCTCTCCTACTCTAACCCAACACAACAGAAATCCCTCCCATAATCCACTCAAACAAGACTTGCTTCTCCTCCCACTCAAACTCTACACCCCTCTCATCAGCACCAACTTTCTTTTGTTTTCATCCTGATTTGTATTATAGTTAACCTCAGATAACCCCCCCGTCCTCCCCCATCCTTTGCTGCTGCCATGCTTGCTATATGACTTTCATTTGGAGGCTTTATCCATTCGTCCACACTGATCTTAGAGCTCGTAGCTCCCACTGATGAGTTTATCATAGCACCCCCACACATTCTTTTTTTTTATGCTTTCACAAACACTAGTTGTCTATGTTTATTTTGAACCTATCTTTATTCAAGAGTGTGATCTTTCAGTTTGAAGTCAGATTCTATAATGCTGCGTTCAAGCTCAACCAGACCCTGCTTGTGCTTAGATCTTCTCTGCTTGTGCTCAAACTGTGTGCTAGCACAGATTTCTTCCCTCCAGCTTCAGCTCTTCTCCTCACGTGCACGCGGCTTCTGTGCGCGCGTGAGACATCTCCTCTCAGCTTTCTCTTATGCGCTTGGATTTTTGTCCACCAGGTCTGTCGAAATTCCCCAACCCGATACATTGCCAGCAATAGTGTTGATGAGTGACATTGTCTTCGAGAATCCGATAAACTGGGCGTTACTTTAACTGGGTTCGTGCTCTCCCACCCTCCATGGCTTACACCAGCTTCCTGTTGGTGGACTCCTTTACGGAGCCGGAGTCCAGCAGATCACTGATCAACATGTAGCAGCAAAATCAAAGATTTCAGGTTCTTTAAGTTATGGGAACATTGATACAAGCAAATATAAAAACAAAACAGATCCAACCCAGTTTCTTCCCCCCAGTATTTTGTGTGATAAGTACCAACAGTGAAAATAACCGAAAGGGGGACGGGGCAATTTCTGACGTCATCATCATACTTTGCATTGGAGCACAGGAAATCTGACTGTAAGCGTAAGGTTTGAGCACCAACAGAGCACATCTATGCACAGCAGAGGCTATTTGAGTGTGAGCGGAAGGTTTCGAATGAAAGCATTCTAAAATCTGAACGAGAAATCGACAAGTTCTGCTCTCAGACTAAATGCTCTTGAATAATGATAGGAATAGAAAAACCATAGTCGTCTATATAAGGCCGTTTAGAGGCTGATCTCAGGAATCACAATGTTAATCAGACAGTGAAGCTAAACTGGAAACAATGAAAAACCTAAACAATCAAGAGACGATGCTTCCTCTCTTCTTTTTTTCCCCCTCTAACTTCCAAGTATACTTCTCCCCTTTGGGCTTATAAATCTGTCTATTTTCCCGGTGGCAGATGTCCCACACTGGGTTGGGATGGAACTGGTCACTTGACGAGCAATTTCGCCTTTTAACGAAGGAGTGACTTGCTTTCCTCCTGGTGGATTCTAAGTCTATTTCTCCTTATTGTTTTCAGCTTACCTTGACAGTGCTGTCAAAACACCTGTAGGCACAATGTCTCTCTCTCGCTCTATCCCTCTCCTTTTCGTTAGGCCTTTGACTATTGGCTACTTGACGTCCCTGAAACAATTGCATCATAAAGGAAGGACCAAATTAATTAAAGATTGGATACATGCTCATTTTAACTCTGAACCCTGGGATGAAATGTCTACTCAGTGGGTCGTGTGTGTAAAGCCTTCTAAGCTGATGTTATTCAGTCCTCCAGGCCCTTCCCAGAGTGCGGTGCAGACTAAGCATTTACCATTCAGAGCAGAATTACAGTGCCAGATAAGGACTGAATGATATTCAGTACAGTGGGGTCCACACATCTGAATGGGAACGAGGTCTCAGACTTCTGGACCCTGATATGGCTGCATGTGCAGGGGGTTTCTATATCCACTCAGTCCTACAGGGCAAATATTCAGAAAGTTAAAGTTTTCTAATCAACTTCCTGTACTTGCATCTTGGCATTTTTGTTTTCGGGGGTATTTTACATTTCCTGATTGTTGTTTTTCTGTGTGCATGTGTCGGTTCATGATGTGGATGTGATGAGTGCGGGCTGAGAGAGAGAGAGAGAGAGAGAGAGAGAGGCTGCTCTGTGTGTCGGTGGTTGGGGCTGTGTCGTCGCTGTGGTGAAACTAATGTTCGGCTGGTGTATTTTTCAGTCTCTCAGGTTGCCCTTTAGCTGATAAAAGCATTCGAAGTATGCTGGCCAACAACGCACAAGAGCTCAAGTAAGACGTGAGATGACTCACAGATATGTGTATGATTTGTGCGACTGTGATATATATATTACAATTATATGGAGATTTACTACAGTTCAAGGAAAACTATTAAAAGAGACTCAATGATTTTCCAACACTTTCATTGAAAATTAATTCATGCTACTGACAACTGGTGCTCAAACCATAGACTGTATTTAAAGATGGATAACATGACATGTCCCTAAAAGTGTGTTGATCGCCACCTGGTGGCTCGCTGCATCATAGGTCATAAACGCAAATCCTCCATGTTAGTGGATAGGACTTAAACTCAAGAAATGATTGAGGGGTGAAGAGCTTAAAACGAGATAAATTACAATGACAGAAAAAGAGGAGAAAAAAAGGGTGGATAAAATTTGACATTCAAAAACATTTGGATCAGAACAATTACAGTAATCAAGATTATAAAAATGTAAAGTAATAAGCATTTCTTTCAAATATTAGTACTATTTTACAAAATATTTAATTTAGTTTGAGAAACATAAGATTTAAATTTTCTGTATCAACCAAAAAGGGACGAAATAAAAAACTATGGATTTAGCTCATTCATGTTTTTTGTGAAGATAAGCATCCTTCAAAATAATGTTTGGGTGCATCTCTGGGATACTTATTTATTTCGACTGTAAAGTTAATTAATGCTGAAATCCAGAAGTGTGAGAAGCACAGAAATGGGACGGTGAACAGACAGCAAATATTTCTTGTACATACTGTAGCCACAGGGTTGACAATCATGCTGCTTACTTGCCGCAATGATATAAACTAAATTAATAATAGTTATAGATTTATTAAAAATATCCTCTTTGGAAAGCCCGTGTTCACTCTACCTTTGCTGTAGACCCTGAGCCCTTTTTGTGTTTTCTGCCCCAGGTGCCCGACACCAGGGTGCGATGGTTCGGGACATATCACTGGCAACTACGCCTCACACAGAAGGTACACACACAGACACACAAATACACACACACATTCTAAAGCATACATACTGCACATTAACTTATCCCTCCCTTTTCTCAAAACACTTTTTTTTCCCGTCTCACATTCTGTAACATCCTAAAGTTCCTATGTTACTTTACTTCTGCTTCACTTCCCCTCCTCTATCTATCCACACACACACACACACACACACACAAAAACACGTACCCTGCGCTTCAACCTGGCAACACTGTCATTTATCTGCAGTCTCTCAGGGTGTCCGCGGGCCAGGAAAAGTGGGATAAAGATCATACACAGTAAAGAGAACAAGGAGGACCAGGAGCCTATCAGGTACAGTCCAGACACTGATCATCAGTCTTCTGTCTCCCTTTAAAAAACTCCCATCCTGCTACCAACACCGCTCACTGCTCTCAGCTCACTTCACACATCTCCCATGTGAAATATGGGGGGGGAAAGGATAACATTTTTTCCAGTTTTCAAAATGATGCAAGGGACCTGGAAGCCAAAAGGGTTGATGTTGGGATGAGAGAACGGTGCCTTGCTCTTTGACATGCACTGATGCAAGCAGGAATAAATCAGCATTAGCTCTGACAAGACAAATGTGCTATGGGGTGTAAAAGTTTCAACCTGAATCTAAAAGGTTGCAGGGGGAAACTTCAGAAGTGCAAGCTTGTAGTAGTTTAGAGGGGCGGGGGGGTGCAGTCTCTGGTGAGCTGCTGCAGGCGCACAGGTAGGAAAAGGCGGAGAGAGCCGAGCAGAGAAGCAGAGAAAGAGAGAGAGAGAGAGAGAGAGAAAGAGAGAGATTGATTGGACTCTGCCTAAATTCCACTGTGGGCTTCTCGGGCCTCAGCCCTGCAGCTGCATTGATTTCTCCGGTGGTGCAGCAACACGCTTCTCGATCATGTCGCTCTGTCGGGTCCTGAGGACAGTTTGCCGCAGGTCTCCCTGTCAGTGTGCTCGCTCGTTTGGCATTAAATTATTGAAATTCACCAAAGAGAATCCCAAATCTATAGAACAAAGAGCATTAAAAGTCAAAAATACAAACACCTTGGGAGCAGGGGGAGAGGGTTGTTGCTTGTTTGAAACATGAATCACGTTTTCACACACTTCCTAACCTGGCGCTGTGGTGTGAATGAACCATAACACGGCTCTCGTCAGGCTCTCCCTGCTGGACATTATGCACGGACTGGTTGGCCCCTCGACAGCGCAGCTCTCTGCCGGGTTCTGTTTGCCGGTTTTGGCTCCCAGGTCACTGATATCACTGTGAGCAGATATCTGGCGCAGGCAGCTGAAACATTGATGGTTTCGACCGGCGTTCAGAGAAGATGAGGGAATGTGCAGCGGTGAGAGAGAATAGGAAGAATGTAAAGACCTTTCTAGAGCATCATGAGTCATCAACCAGGATGATTCACAGATCTGCAGGAAAACATGTTAGAGGGATGTTTTCCTCTGTTTAAGTCCAATGCGGAGGTTTCAATTTTTTTAAATATTTTTATACATGCAAATTAAGATACAGACCTTACAATATTACAGAAAGAAACTCAACAGATAGGATTTTTTAACACAGCAGCCTAAGATGCGATGCATATGTCTGATCATTTGCTGTAAATAGAAAAAGTGATGGACAAAGAGAGAAAGAATGAAAACTAGAACTTCTGCAAAGACCCTGCAGTCCCCATATTAAACCAGATTCAAATTCCCTAGATCCAGATGTTTAATTGAAGACACACATAAATATCAGTTCCCTAAATAGCCTGATTAATTTTTCATTTATTTCATGAATTATTCTTTGCGAAATCAATACAAATGTAGCAAAACGACCCAATCTCTCAATCTAAACTAAAGTGAAAATAAATGACTAGATCTGCACCAAAATTAAATTGGCACATCACTGACCCATAACACATCCTTCCACCAAGTTTTGTGATAATCAGTGCAGTGGTTTTGCATTTTGTCTTTCTTACAAACAAACAGACAGGACTGAATACATAACCTGCTTCTGAGGTAATCCGATTCCAAGATGAGAATCCACCTGTTCACCATGTTTTCTTGGAAAAAAATGAATATATTGATGATTAGTGCGTTAGTATCAGAAAAGATGTAGAGGATTTTAAAGGCAGTGTTCAGCTACAGCTTTAAGAAAACAATAATCTGGCAGTTGGGAATGATCCTTCTATATTCTTATACATAAGACACAGTCTTGAGGTTTTGCTATTCTCTTCATCAAAGGTTGTCACCCCATCCACCGGGGACCCCCTCATGTATGTCTCTTGGAATAATTCATTATTCTATTTTATATTTCTGGGTCTGCTATTATGTTATGTGAAAAAACAACACAAGAAAAATGTCCTAGAAAGATATAAGACATATATTCAAATCCTTTCAGGAACAACCGTGGTTCCACAGTCCCCTGTTAGAGGTTCACTCCCCCACTCCCCTACATCTTCTCCTCCCTGTCAAATTTAAGTATTACCCTCACTGAACTTCATGAAGTTTAACCAACAGGAGGTACAATAAGTATTATAGTGATGGTGCCGATAACGATCCTATCCATCATATTTAAGTGTAAAAGAATGTGGATTTGGTCAAACAAGTGGGAAGCTGATTTTAGAATTTTATGTTATTATACGTAAAATGGGTCCAAATATTGAAACCTGGTAGAGAAGATTAGATTGTGATATCCTCTCAGAGGTCAAGTAACATCTTAAAGTCTCATCTAATTCATGGAGGAGGTCTGACCTCAAATAAAGCATATATAAACATTGTCACTGCTCTTCATTACGGCTCAGACTTGTTATTTCCGTATAAAAAATAATGACACTTGAGTGCAGAGTCACACAGACTATTTCTTTGTGAAATGAAGATGTAATTAAATAGTTTAGTCTAAAATGAAGGAGTTAAAGTTTCCTCTTGTTCACAAGTGAGGGGATGATGGAGCACGAGATAGACAGGCAGGTTGTCACGTCCTCACCAGTAGTGTGGGCGTTGTACCGGAGAGGTGAGGTGGAGATGGAGCTGAGCTGCAAGGCAATGCTTTGGATTTACTGGTGGATCTACTTTCCAAACATCACCTATGGTCACAAGCTCTGGATAGTGAACGAGGGCACGAATACAAGCAACTGAAATGAGTTTTCTCTGCCAGTGGGCTCAGGCTTAGAGGTGGTGTGGAGGGGGTCAGGTGGTTCAGGCATCAAGTCAGGATGCCTCCTGTGTGCCTTCCCTTGGAGGATTACCGGGTACACCCGACCAGGAGGAAACCCGGGGTAGACCCTCACTGTAGGGACTACATATTCCATCTGGTCTGGGAATGCCTCAGGATTCCCCGGATGGGGCTGGAAAGCGTGGCTAGGGAGAGGGATGACTGGGAAACCCTACTGGGCTGGAAATATCCACGACCCAAACTCGGTTAAGCAAAAGACAATGGGTGAATTGATGTTACACTCCTTTAAGACTGGAGAGAGAGAAACCGGGGGAGGTCCAGAAATACAGAGTGGGACTGTTTGATAGAAATGTAACTTGCTCTGACCATTCTTGGTTAAGATGTCTGGATCGATGACTGATCTAAATGTACAGTATACATCAGACACCCTGTATCTTCCTCTGCACTGAAAAATCCATGAAGCTGAACTAAAAGCAGCAGTTTCATATTACAGAACTGTTACTTTGACAACCCGTGCTAGCTTTAGCCAAAATCCATTTCGCCTGGTGTGACATTCGGAATGATTTACTGCCTCATTGCATCTGATTAGCACTGGTGTTGATGCACTGTCAGCATCCCGAAAGTGCGATAAGGCTGCCACTGGGACAGCTTTAAAATAAAACGATCATATCTTTGTTTATATCGAAGCAGAAGAGATGGGAGAGGGAAACAGAAAAAAGAATGAGATTTGCAAATGTGTAGTGTTTCAGGCTTCAATAGTAGTAGACTGTGGTGTGTAGCACATAGACAGTTGACTGAATGTCTCCAAAATCATTAGAAGGTGAATGGTTTTGTTTTGTGATTCAATTAAAGATGTCTGATAAACAATTAATAAAAAGTATGGGAATAACATGAACATTTAGAAAAGATGTATGCTAGATTTACAAAATATCACAGAATGTGAACGAGAAAATCCACTCTTGTAAAATAGCCTGACAAAACCTTTATTTGCTGTGTGACTTCTGGCAGATATCATGGCGTTATCAGCGATACAAAATCCATCCATCCATTCAGCCATTGTCTTTACTGTTTGTCCTCTTGATGGTTGTGGGGGGGGGGAGTTTAACCGGGATTCGAACTGGGAACCCTCTTGCTGGAGGCTAGAGTGATACCTGCCCAAAATACATACAAATAGTAAATATCATAATAAATATATACAAAAATTGTGTAAAAAGGTAGATCAACCCTAGTTTACATATACAAAGTACATCGTTTAAACTCATCATAAAGAAATCTTGCAACATTAACAGTTGGTATCATTAAAAGACTCAGGCCGTCATAACTATTAAAGGCGTCTAGTTATATGTCAAAATAGGAGAGTCAGAGTAACACCACATCTAAAATAACCCTAAGAGATCAAATACCTCCATCAAGGCCCAACATTGCTGTTATGAGACAACCTTTAAAATTCACTTTAGATCATTATTTCATTTGGATCTGTTCCAGATTTTTCACGCTCATAAATACCAGTTCATTCAACATGCATGTTTTTTTTCATCAAGATCCATGAAATATTCACCCTATTTTGCAACTTTAAAGACAGTGAAACTAAAATCCTGGATCCGCCCCAAGTTTCTCTGGAATCCGTCCAGTAGCTAACAAAATAAACTCTCTCTCTCTCCTTACCAGGTGTCCAGTCCCAGGTTGTGATGGTCAGGGACATGTGACCGGGAAGTATGCGTCCCACAGAAGTGCGTCCGGATGCCCCATAGCAGCCAAGAGACAGAAGGACGGTTATCTAAATGGCATCCAGTTCACGTGGAAGTCTGGCAAGACGGAGGGCATGTCCTGCCCCACGCCGGGCTGCGACGGCTCGGGTCACGTCAGCGGCAGCTTCCTGACGCATCGGAGGTGAGTTCAGGGGACACGGCTGCAGTGCTGAATAATGCCTCCTGTCTGAGCTGTGCAGACTGATGCTATCCATCTGCAGGGAGAAGGGTTTTCTGTGCTCACTTTAAAGCCCCTTTTCTTAGGAAATGTAAGCCCAAAGAGAAATCCAAATTTGCAATTAACCTCTTTATTTTTCATTCTCAAAATCTAGCTAGTGTGCGACATCAAGGCTGTGAGGGGTTTGGTTTGCTCAGATGAAATGACCCAAACAATTTAGCAGCTACCATCAGATTTGGATTCAGATATAACAGTGAGAAAAAACAGCTCAGAGAGTAGAGTGTTGAACGAAATGACGAAAAAATGTTTTAACTTTGGCCGAAGAGTTTTGTTCACGTCAGATCTGAGCGCTCATTAAAGAAGCTGTCCTCCGCTTACTAGTAGGTCAGTGGTTCGATCCCAGTCTACCCTGATCCACTTGGCCAAGATACTGAACCCCAAATTGCCCCTGACAGCTGTGCTACTAGTGTGTGAGTGATGTGTGATGTAGAACGTGCGCATGGATGCACTGTGTGAATGTGTGGGTGAATAGTAAAACTATACTGTAAGTGGTCATCAAGACTTGAACACTACTTTATAAATACCTACCATTTGTCTTTGGTTTAAAAAATTACAATAGGCATAATCAGGCATAATTCTTCAAAGTTTATTTTATATACAGAACTTCAGGGTATTTTAAACAGGAAATATAATAATAGGAAATATGGGGCAAGGTGCTAACCTTCATTCTGTGGGAAATCAAGAGCAATTACAGTAATTATACATAAGTAGTGTCGCTTTCTCTACCTGCTGGATGACAATAATAAGTCATGAGCACCAAACTCTAAAAGGGTATTTCCTTTTATATTTATCACATTAAGGCTGGTTCACTTAAATGTTAAATTGTAAATGGACTATATTTATATAGCAGTTTTCAAGTAGTATCAACCATTTAAATCGCTTTAGAGTACAACTCACATTCACCCATTCACACTCACATTCTTACAGAGTTTCTATATGCAGCACTTTTCTCTATTACACATCATTCCTACACAGCACGGCTGCCCATTTGGAGTTCAGTATATTGCCCAAGGACACTTAGGAAAGCAGGCTAGAGGAGCTGGGGATCGAACACCCAACTTTCTGGTTAGTGGACGACCCTCTTTACCTCCTGAGCTGCAGCACCCCTTGACTTCCCCTCAAGTGCTACTCTGCCTCAGAAAGCAGTTGTATTTTTTCTTCTGTATCTCTGAGGTAGGTTTTTAAAGCCTTATAAAGTAGCCAGGATAATTCGGCTTGGGTTTGAAAACAACAAATACTGAACAGAAAAGTCTGCACACCAAAGATTATCAGTCAATATGGGAAATGTAGTCTTATAAAAGGTCCACCCACAACTGGGACTACTAGTCAGGGTTTCGTGCCCCCCCCCCAGCTTCGATTTAGTCTTACTTCTCAAACTTCCCCTTTAAACATGACACTGATTTAACATTTCTTCTCTTCCCCCTTTGTATAAAATCTCAACAGTCTATAAAACCACAGAGGCTCATTGTGTGTGTATGTGTGTGTAGAAATGTAGTGAAACAGTCCTCCCCCTTCTCGTTTGTGCCTGCAGTCTGTCGGGTTGTCCGCGTGCCACCTCCGCCATGAGGAAAGCCAGGCTCTCCGGAGTGGAACTGCTCACAATAAAGCAGCAACGCGCCAGCAACGGTAACTCCAACCCACCACCCGCCCGCACAATGCAGCCCATCAGGGACATGGACATGGAATGAGAACTGAGCGGAGCTTCAAATTTCATATATCAGCGTCTGTGTGTGTGTCTGTGCGTGTGCGGTGAGCAGCATCAGAGTAAAAGGCTCAAATTGGAAATAAGCTGCCACGTTCAGTAGAGTGTAATGAGAAGAGTGGCTCCAATCTGAAATAACAGAGCCGAGTAATCACACGTGTAATATCTGAGTAATAGATCGGCCGTTTTTCCGAACACTTCACTGGATTTCACTGCCTCGTGGAGGAATGTGACAAGATCATAATGTAATTTGTCCATGAGGCCGTTGAGTCTTAATCAGCTAAAATGACCTGAACCGGCTGCATTGTAAAGGTGAAGGCAGTCGCACACGTAGTCCGGCCGAATCCTCGCTCGGCCGCTGGAGTCACATTGTGTCATTTTTAATTACTTCAGCGCAGGCATAAAGGCCGTTAATCTAATTTATGGCGGCGTTCCTGCGTTTAAGTGTCAGTGCTAATGGCGCCGCTCATCTGCAGGGCTGGAGCACGAGGAGGAGATCAAACAGCTGGACGAGGAAATCAAAGACTTAAGTGAATCCAACACGCAGGTGGAGGCGGACATGATCAAACTGAGAACGCAGGTAAGTCCCCCCCCGCCCCGCGTGCTACCTGCGTTGGCGCCCTGGGCCCCCATCCACCCTCCCCCCGCGTGCTTGTACCCTTGTAACACCCTGTCATCCTCCTCCACTCAGATCACGACAATGGAGTCCAGCCTGAAGTCCGTGGAGGAGGAAAACAAGGTGATTGAACAGCAAAATGAATCTCTCCTGCATGAGCTGGCCAACATCAGCCAGTCACTGATTAACAGTTTAGCTAATGTCCAGCTCCCTCACATGGTAAGGGTCACCAGGAACGGCGAGCCCGGGCAAATTGCAGAATAAAAAATGGCTAAATGTAGCATTATAGCAGCTCATTCATTTATTTATTTGTGCATTTAACCGCAGCCTATTCTTTGCATGCTGAGTTGAGAATGGGGCGCGGTGCTTGTCATTCCGAGCTGTGAGGGGGAGTCTGGAAATCAGGTCCAACATTGAATTTTGATTAATTTGTCAAAAATTGTCATTTTAATTTTGATATTAGACGTATTTAAGGATGGAAACCTGTTTTTTTGGGAGGAAAATGTGCTTCAAACACCACATTTCATCTGCTATCATTCAGTCGGTCGATTTTTGGCTCTTGAATTTAACACAAACATTGTTGCCAGGAGTTTCGTAGCAATCACACGTTATTCTGTCCTGTTGCATCCTTCCCGCATAATGGATCATTTACGATTCATTGACAAAGGAATGAATTAAATCTCAGTCAAGCATTCTTATCTTAGGGGTGAGCCATTTTTTATAATTACAATCCTCCTCCCATATTCCAGCAGTTTCAAAAAATCAATGACAGTTAGTCTAAATGAATTAAAGTTCTTAGGATTTTACAGAGGATACATTACAACACCAGGGGGCCACACCGATGACATGGGTTGGCTTGGCTCTGTGTTTGTCCTGTTTGTCTTCATCAATGTCCTGCTTCTACTTTTCCCGTTGTGGCTTTATATCCAATACTGCCACCTAGGGTTTTCATGCGAATACAACAGCTTGGATTCTCAAATCGAGCTAAATGGAATGTGTCCTTTTTTTTTATCTCCACAGAAACCACTGGCACACAAAGAGCCCCCACTACGGAATAACAGCTGCTTACAGATGCACCAGCAAGTAAGTCAATGAGTCGCATCATTTAAATGGCTCTTTTCAGGCTGCATATTGTTTTTCAGCTCCTCTATAAATGTAATTTTTATTGAAGGAAAGAAAGGCCAACATCGTGATACCTGAAAGCAGAAAATAAAAACTTCTAATAGTTACTATTGAATTTTTTAATATCACGAATTATTATGGATTGAATTCCTTTTTTTTGTTGTTGTTTTCCTTTTGGGTTCCTTAATGTCAGTCATGTGACGTAAGAGAATTCCTTATGTTGAATGTTATGGCAACATTTAGGCTGCGTTCAAATCGTCCACTTTGCCGAGGAACCTTCCTGACTGAGTAAAATGACCGGGAACAATTTCCGCAGCCGCCATAATAAGAGCTGTTAAAATTCTCTAAATGATTATGAAAGGAGCTTCAATACTTCCTAACTTTTCTCCTTTAGCATAGGAAACATCGGACCAGCCTTTATGAAAAGAGAGAAAATTACATCCCATAATTTAAAACAAATCAACTTCATAGTTGCCATCTGTCCAGTCCGGAGTCAGAATAAACAACAAACATAGCTCACTTATCATCATCACAACTAAATACAGTTACTCGTATATTCCTCCCAGTTTTAAATTATTTCAGCATTTCAGCACTTTTTGTTTTATTTTCATTATAAATCAAATCTGTTTTGTTATTTGCTGTGAGTAGATGATTAAATGTTCCCTCTGTAAAAAACATATTTTCTCACATCTTTTTGGACAGTAGACTTTATTATAACTTCCAGTGCACAGCAAATAGCACAGAGTACCTTACAGTCTGTGTGTATCTTCTGTTATAAAAAAAAATTATTCAAAAATTAATCCATTTAACGCAGAGTGTGAGTGGAGTCAGATTTTCTCGGCACAGTGGTTGTCTGTTTCTGGATTATTTGGACTTTCCCAAAGTACCCTTTGCTTTGCTGATAATTTGTCCTAGTGGTGACTCCCTGTAATACAAGAAAAAATGCCCATTGTCTACAGCGACAATTGGCTTTATGTATAATACTTTGGCAAAGCTCAAATTCATTCTTACCTATCCTATCATAGCATTGACTTGAAAAACTATTTTGAAATGTGTGATGTGATCCTATTGGAAAGTCTGTTGTGTGAGACCACATTGACAAAGCAAGGAGGAAAATGCATCCAGAACAGAGTACATTTACTACGTTACTGCACATTTGAAATACATGTATCTGTACATCAGTAGATTTTTTTTCCAGTACCACTATACATACTGTATATACGTATACTGTATATAAATATCTGTACTTTCTACTGCCATGCCATGCTAATGTCATTCAGTAGTTAAGTATTCTGTTGTCTATAAAATGTAAATGACGATGGACTTTACCTGCTCAAGTAATATATGCATGTGTGATGTATGCTCCCATGGCCTTTATCTTTCAAACTAGGTATTTTATTGTAACTTTTTTATTGTATCTCTGTTCCCGCAGGAGCAAATCAGCGATCAGAACTTTGATGCCTATGTGACCACTCTAACGGATATGTACACAAATCAAGAGCCGTACCAGAGCCAGGAAAACAAAACCCTGTTGGAAAACATCAAGCAAGCCGTGCAAGGGATCCAAGTGTAACCACTTCTTTGAGTGAAGGGACATTTTTTGTTTGTCTCCCCCCCCGGCAGGTCTGGACGGTGCATCAAATCCACACACAAACAGGCAGTGGCGGTTTCAGCTCCTCGGTGCGGTGCAGTGACTTATATAGTGTTATATATTCTGAATTCTCTCAAAAAAGAGGTGTTATGCTAAGGAAGACCTCAAGATCATTACTTCTCCGTCTTTCTTTTTCCTTTTTTGGTCTTGCTTTGAGGAAGAACATAAAAAGAGACAAACCGCGGAATCATTTTTGAGGACATTCACATTTTGTACGTTTTCATATGAGCTGACATAGTGTCATGTAATGTTTCTAGCTGCTCATGTATGCACATTTTTAGTGTATATTTCTGAACAGTACAAGCTAATGATTACGGAACGCGAGTTCTTTTTATCGTTTGACGACAAAAGCATTTTAGATGAAAAAAACGGACAGTGAAATAAAAACGAAAAAACTACGAGCCAGGAGGAAGCTAGTTACTTTTCTGCTCACGGGTGGATTTTGGACTGGATGATTTTAGATGTTTTGTTTTTTCTTCTCCTCCTCCTCCTCCTCCTCCTCCTCCTCCTCCTCCTCCTCCTCCTCCTCTTCTTCTTCTTGCGTGTAGATTGTTCAAGAGCAAGAACTGGTTTTGCAAATTGCTTTATTTTCTGACAATGCTTGAGAAACGTTTGTGTTTTTGTTTTGACGAAGAACAACAACAAAGGATGTGTAGCTGTAGGTGGGGGCATTTTCAATTGGTGCTGTAAAGGAAACTGACCTGATGTTTGTATGAATGTATGTATGAACAGTTATATTGTAAACATCATTACACGGAAACCCGATGGTGGAATTCCCATTAATCTAGGAGAGAAAATTCCTAGAGGAACACATCTGTGCGGTGCATGCATGTTCACATGCTCATCCTTATTAACTAATCTCAAATAGAAAAAATGATGTGTAAAGACAATGACCACATTCGAGCCTTTCTAGTATCAAATCTGCTCAATCTCGAGACCTGTCGTTGCTAGGATCCAGAAAGGTCTCAGCAATATAATAATTAAATAATTTGTTTATCGTAGGTACAGGATGCAATCTGCAAAAGAAAGAAAAAAAAGGTTGGGTATATGCAATTTCTTGTTTATAAGCATAGCGGGGTAACGTGAATCTTTTTAATATAACCTATGTAAAATATTGATTTTTATACAAATCTTTTAATACAAAAGTCTTTTTAAAAAAGAGGAAGGAACCTGGACATTGAGATTTAGATGGGAAAGTATATGAGTTCCACTTTTTGTCTGTACGATTTTGCACAGGGACACCTTCGTTTCCATGTTTTGATGTTCTTACAGGAACTAAAAAGCAGTACCCGAGCACCTAACAAAAAGGAGGGTTTCAGAGGGTTTTTGTAAAGAGTATTTATAGAGTATGACAGCGGGACTTACAGGGTCACTGTCCCCACTTATCTGCCAGTAGACTATTTGCACTTGTCCTTGAAGATATTATCCTTTGCGTACGGCGGCGTGCAATTTTTTTCCAGGCGACCTCTTTGGCACACGATTGGAGCAACCAACCGCTCGGAGCCACTGCGGGCGTGGATTTAGTACCACTGAGAGAGGAGGAACAGGGACTTGAAATCAGAGAAGCGGATGATTATAACCATAGCAGTTATACTGTAGGCTATTATGTAAAAACATTAACAATGTTCTTTCATTTTTGCTATGTTTTAGGAAGATGAAGTTATTCCCCAGCAGCACTTTATATCTAATCACTGTACAAAGGATTAAATAGTCAATCAATTCAAGGTTTTAAAAAAGAAAAAAGTGGAAGAAAACGTAGGTCTGGAGAAATGAGACCTCTGAGGGGTGATCCAGTCGCAGGCTGCGTGCACACCCCTCCGTTCTGTTGTTCTAGTTGTTAGCGATCATGTTCAGAATTTGCCTTTTCGAGAGCTAATGCAAAAGGTGCTTGTCGTTCACCTGATTGAATCTCATCTATTGTACTTTGCTGTCCTCTTTCAGGACTCTACTACCCATCATCCATGACTGCATACGCCTTTTCTCCACAGCATCGTGTCTGCAGCTTTTTGCCAATATAGTAATGCTTCAGTAGAGTAATAGCTAGTACCAGTTTTTGAATTACTTCTCATTATCAGCGAAAAATGGAAAAAGGGGTTTTAAAGCACAAACTGGCTGCTCATCTGATGTTGGTACATGAATAACAAATCTGAAAAGAGTTATCTGTGACTATCTATAGGGAACACAAAAACGGTCGTCAAGTATTTAGAATGCTGACTTTTCATATAAATTATTGTGACTCCATCAGAGTTTATTATTTTCTTTGAGCCGATTCATTTCGAGGGTTGACTTGAGAGACCATTAACAAAGACAGGATTTTGTATAAACTATTGTGCTCTCTGTGGAACTGAAGTTTGATTTATTTTTGTACTACACAGCATGGATTTGTTGACATTTTAATTTTGCTATAAATGTGTGAGATCACAAGTTGCTGTGATATTTAATTTATAAATTGTGAACTTTGTACAATTTTTGTCATGCTGGATGTTGACACATCTTACTCTGAATAAAGAAAAAAATGTGTTGCCAGAGGCCTGTAAAATAACACTTTTCTCTGTTCTTCCGCTTATGAGGGTCTTTGGGGGGAGAGGTCTGTCAAATCGCACAAATGTGATCTATAGGGGGGTTGTGTGCTAGTCTTGTCTTAATGTTGTGAGGAAGCCACATGAGACTCAACCTGAAAAATCAGCAACTCTCACCATTCAAGTACACTTTCTTCCGCAGGCCCCAATCCCAGCCGTTTATTGGGCAGAAGGTAGGGGTAGCGTCATAGTGGCTTGCTCAAAGTTTTTAAGGAAACAGGCACTCAAAACAGGTCACTCTGAGGAGGGCTGTTTTAGACAGGGTAAAAAAGGTGCTGTTTTAAATGATCCTTGTGGTATTTTGACCAAAATATGTTACAGACAGTTCATTAAGGCCCCAAGGAACTTTATCAACTTGTGGTAAAATGGGAAAAAAACGAAAATATTTGAAGGAAGCACCAGAACGTCAGCTACGTCTGAGTACATCATCATGTACAAAACATAACCAATAACTGATCGTAGTGAGAGGCTTAAACCGTGGAGACTAGGATGGTGTAATATACAGCAGGGAACTTAGAGATCCGCCTCTATGCTAAGAACTAAAGGTTTGGATTTCAATTTGTGTCCATCAAGGTCCTGACTTCAGATTTAACTGAATAAATAAATATTATAATAATCACATTAAAATTTGCACACATGGCGGAACTAAATAAAAGATAAGATTAAGACCAAAACCAAGGTGTTATGAAAGAATGAAAGGTCATGCAGGTCATTAGGTCTCCCAGAAAATAGCTGCAGCTGCTTCCTGACACATGGAACACATGAAAAGAGAGTGGAAGTCACAACTGCAGATTTATTCTAACTTAATCATATTGTGGCCCTTACAAGCCCTGATATAGTACAACAGAGGGAAATTCACCAATATACACCAGTGGAGATTGTCAGCACAGCTCTTTGCCAATGAGATACCACAGTCTACAGAATGTTTTATTTTTGTTGAGGGAACCAGAATATTCTGAAACAAAGATCCCTAGTTAATCTGTGCCTTCAGTCTGTCAGGCTGTGGAAACGCTAACAACAGTCATGGAACAGTATTGTTAATTGGTGAAATGTGTGCCAGCAACAGGGGATGCATCCACCTCTCACCCACACCATGCAGAAATCAAGAACATGGATGTGGAATGAGGTTAATGCAGTTACAATTTGAGATAATAGACCAATCATGAGACAGCGTGCAAGGCCCGGGAGCTGCTGCCGCTGATGAGTGGCATAATATTATTTTATAGGCTGTGAATAATGGATTATAGGGTACTTGTTATTTAAGGAAATGACCAGCAGATGTCAGCAAACCCAACCTATTGACCAAGGAACACTAGCGTAACGACAGCAAAGCTGTAGATACAGTTTAACTTCATGTCAATGATGCTCTTTGAAAAATAAAATGTAAGTTTCCGTGAAGTGGGGAAGCATTTACATTTCTCCTTTCTGATTGGTGCATCAAGTGGTCATCTCTATAGTGCTCACCTGTGACTGATCAGATGCTAATCAGCCCTCAAATTAGCTTAGCTTTACCTGCTGACTAAGATAATTGAATATGAACATATTTTCTCATCCATATGAAAAACAAAAATTAATTTGACCCAGTCATAAAACAAAGAACATTTTCAGGTTATTAGTTGTAAACAGCATTTTTGAACTTGTTGAACACACACCCACTTAGCATCGCTTTGGCATTAAAACCAGACAAAAACACATCATAGGCAGTACTCTGCCGCCACCACCAGGGGCCACCAGTGGCCTTCCAACTAAAAATATCAGCTTCCTTTACATTCCTTTGTTCATTTTTGTCATATTTCCCCATTTACAGAGAGGTCAAAAGTCTTCTGCGAGGCAAATGTTTCAACATGTCAGAACAAGCATTTGTCAAATCAATAACATTAATCAATGCATTTCATTTAGGTACGACAGTGGCAGGGCAACCTGTTTACGTTTTCTCATTGCTTTAACTTAACTTTTCTATTTTATTCTAAACACCATATCAAAGCGTCTCCTTCGGCGCTGCTGTAACATGGAACGCTACAGGAAGCTATTCACTATGTACACTCCAGGGTTGTCTGGCTCTCTCTTTCTAAATATACAGATAACATAACACATTTACATTGTACAATCTTCACACATTTTGGGTTATCTTGAGTCCCTATGTTTTTATTATTATTTACAATTATTTAATTTAATAATTATTATTATTTAAAGAATTTGTTGTATTATATTATATTATATTAGCTCAAATTTGCTTCACTTTAACCAGCATTAATCAAATAATAAACGTAGCTTTAATTAAACTCATATGTCTTACTTTTTGAATTATGCAGTATTTTTTTTAAAGTATTTTTACACTTTTTGCCACTTTTACTCAAGGGTGTGTATTTTCAGGTGTCAAGGTTACATCTTTACAGAAATGTCTCCAAGTACACAGAACAACCTAATCCCATAATTCAATGGTTCTAAAATGGGGGTCCCTTACGGTCCTTGATACATTCATTATAATAATCATGTTATATTCAGTGTTGACATGTTGATAATATTTTAAATACATGTTGAATATCTTTTAAGGACATTTCTATCATGCTGATCTTTCACATTACTAATTGGAGGTGTCAAATTATAATTAAAGGTACAGTGTGTTCGATTTGGGTGAAAGGGATCTATAGGCAGAAATTGAATATAAAATAATTCTAGTGATGTTTTCACTAGTTCCTAATCATCTAATCGTACAAGTTGTTTTCTTTACTCTAAAATGAGTCTTTTGTATTCACCTCAGTAGCGGGACTCCGCTTTGGAGGTCACCATGTTTTTTTTACAGTAGCCCAGCGTGACTTTTTATGTCAACTGAAGGCTAACACTGGTTCTCAACATGCAACGTGCAACTTAACAACTAGTGGTCACTAAATCTCACACACTGAACCTTTAAAGCTAAACGTACACAAGGAGGTCCCGGGAATGTCATCTATCTTGCGTTGGCTCCATCTCTGAGAAAAAAGAGAAATCCATCGCTATAATTTCCTAAATGACATTTGAGATTTGCAGCATGAAAGTTTAGTATAATGACCAAAGGTTCACTTAGGATAAAACTAATTATTGGATGTTTGGTGCACATTTTGAAATAAGTCAAAAATTATGGCGAAAAAATGTGAAGAATGGTGGGTTAAAGCAAAAAGCACTAAGGAGGTTATTACAGAGTTACAAACTTTGGATACTGACGCTACACTTGCATGGGGGACCTCTCTCTCTCTCTCTCTCTCTCTCCCCTCTCCTCTCTCTCTCTCACATCTCTCTCTCTCTCTCTCTCTCTCTGTGTGTGTGTATCTCTCTCTCTCTCCCAGTTGAGCAGCCTCTCTCGTCACCTGTCTGTTGTGAGAGTGAGTGTGTGAGTGAGTGTGTGTCTGTGTGTGAGGGCCAGCTGGCGGTCTGTGCTCTGCTACGGCTCACTGCTAGCAAATGGCGCTGCGGGCTGCCCAGCTCTTCTCTGCGCCTCTCCTCGCGGGCCGCCCTGCTGCTGCTGCTCGGGGACCACGGTCCGGACTCTGCTGCCCGAGCCGCTGCCTGTGTTTCCGAACCACCGGTGAGATGTATGCACCTAAACCTGGAGACCGTTGCCGGCAGTGTCCCATCAGACCACCATCCTGTGAGTAGCCTCTCACCTTTTCCCCCTTTTGCCTCCGAACCGAACGGGACCCGGCCCGCGGGAGAGGTGGAGGTGGAGGAGGAGGACGCGGGCAAGCGCGCAGAGAAACTCGGAAGAGTTGTAAAGTTGTGGAGGTTTGAGAAGTTAGCGGGAAGTTTTTCTTTCTTTTTTGAAATAGCTGAGGACTAAGCTAAACTACGTAACGCTACACCGCAGTGTATCAGAATGTCTCTCCGGGTTGGGGCACCTGTGTGTCGGTTCAGCTGGCTCAGGAGCAGAGGGTTCATCTGACCGGTGTTCGGGGGTCACAGCCCCCGGGGGGATGCGCGGCGGTTTCACGGGCTCTTCACCGCAAGTGTTAACGTCTCCTTCCCGGGATATGAAACACACACTTGACTGCAAGTGAGAGACCAATTAGATTTTATTGAAACCACAGCCTGCTCTCCCCACCACTCCACACACACATTCTATCTTTTGGGTGGAGTCTCATGTTTCGGGCGAGAAATGTGGACTTCGTTTCCAGAGAAGAGTTTGCTGCCAGATCAGCTCTGGATGGAGGACTTCTTGGTCCTTTGCAATCTCACTGCTTCCATCTGTGGCTGTGTGTCTGGTGGTTGTCAGGAGCACTCATGCAGCAGTCACCAACTAAACAACCTCTCTGTGATGTGGCCAAGTGTGTCACAGCAAACAAAGCCCCTGCCTCCCAATATGTGGCGACCTTTTGTCTTTCATGTCCTAATGCACTGGGCTATAAAAAGCTTAATTCAGATTGGGAGCAATTGGGGAGGACAACAAAAGGGGGGCAGCCTCTGCATGCCGCATGTACACAGCAGGTCCTAAGAATTAGCCTTGTCCTCGGGCCTAGCCCACATAGCCCTGAGGAACCAGCCGTGCAATGTCTGCGCGGATACACATCCCCCGCCCCTCCCCGCAAAGGAAAAAGCCTTCCCTGCACCACAGGCAAGAAAGATTGTTTAGGATGCCTGTAGATGTGTCTAAATCTGATCAAAGGTGGCGAGCATGCTTTGGTTCTCCCAGGATCTTGTGCTAGGTGTGAGCTTTGAAGCTCCAGCCACTTGTTGCTTTAGCTCGGCTGTCAAGTCAATACATGAATCCAGGTCGTACCTGGCCTTCCTCATATGCTGTTAAAAATGTTCCCTCACATACCCTGGATGTCATGCGCTGTGCGAGAAGAACTGGCATACCAACCCTAAGAGCGCACACTAGAGCACTGATGAGAGGAGTGTTCTTAATTGAGGATGGAGTTGTGTGCATGCAGTTTTAGTGTCCGTTCGCTGCCATGGAGATCAAATGAATCCTCAAAAAGCTGTAGTCCAAAGTTTAGATTACACTAAAAAGGTTGAGGTGTTTAAATCTTCTTTCTGGAGTTTTGTGTAGAGCTTTAAATGATTTTCTACTTACTAGGCTTTAGGATCAGAGCTTTCCTAGATGCCGCTATGTGGTTTGTGTATAGAGTCATCTAGAAAGTTAAAGTTAAATCTCATTTTGTACATAGATCTACTATGATCTGAGAGCTGTGTTGTGCTTATTGAGGTTCAGACTGTCTTCTTTCTTCAGATTGGCGCACTGCCGTTCTTTCTTAGAATTACAGTCATATGATTGTGAGATAGACTCACATGTAGCAGCCTTTTATGTGACGTGTAAGCACACAGCATGATGGAAAAGTCAAGCCATTTGTTGACGTTATTAAGTTATTCAGGAAATGATATCTCGAAATTTAACTGTATCTGTTAATCATATGAAATCTATATCCTGTTCACCTTTTTCTTGCATGACCTTTTTTCTAGATTATAGTTATTTACAGCTGTAGTCTAGTGAGTCAGGCAGTTTCCTACGGCTTTGGAATTTTCCTTTATTATAGACCCCAGTGTTAATGTGTCTGTTTGTGTCATTCTATATGCTATCACTAATGCAAGTTCTCTACGTGGGGAAATTCAGTCCAGTAAACGAGAAGTGCGCTAAAAAACCAGAGTGGTATTCCTAGATAGCTTAAAACAATGAATATCACTGTCTCATTCTTTTGAAACGCACAAACTCTCATCGTTTCCCTGTTTCCTCTGGCACTTCAGTAAGAATTGAGAAGGATAGGCTCCGACCCGAACTAATGCCACATGGGCTTTGTGCCAGAGCTTTTCTACAGACACTTAGAACCAAATGAAACACTGGACAAAACTTTTTTTATATTTTTTAATATATCTGGCCTACCATATGTTTTATTATAAGCTGTTTCTACATGGACATTCTCTAGCTTGGAAGCAAATAATAAACTTGTGTCTCCACTCTGAACAGACACTGCTGCAACACTCCTAAGACAATTGCATGCAGTCTTGAGAATATGATGTCTTTCAATATTACACACAGATATTGACGCAAAATCAAAAATATAAACAGTTGTTTTATACACACAGGCATTACCATTAGTAAATCTAGAAAAGACTCAAAAATAAGTACATAACTCTCTTCTCAGTTTGTATCCCATAAACTAAGCTTGTCAGAGCTAAATGACGATTTGTATGTCACAAGTCAGTAGCCCAGTGAGCAATCTGACGTCCAGGCTGTTCTTTATTATGAACTGCTGCATTTTATATGATGCTCAGTTTAAATAACAGTGACGTAAAAATTCAGTATATAAAATGTCTTCAGAGCTGGGAAAATAATCAGTCAGTGTTGATCGATTGTAATTTATATCGCTCTCGAACTCTTATAGTGAACTGTTTCAGATTATAGTCTGACTTTCATTCTAAGTGACCGATAATGAGGTTTTAAGACAAAGTACCGTAAAAAACTATTTTGAAACTGCGTAGTCATAGAATTGGTTTTAAGTACAAAACTAGGTAGAAAACTTACATTCAAGACTGGAATCTTGTATTGTTAATGCCCGAAATTAAGGTTTATTTGTAAACTCTGTGGAAATGCAAATATGCCACTTTGCATATTACATCGTAACCATTGTTTCAATTTTTCTGCTTAAACCACATGATTTCCAGCAGATGTACATTTGCTCATTACATGGACCTTTACCTTTGAAACTGCCAGTGTTGTAGTCCATTAAGGTAGGAATCAAATGACTATCAGCAACAGTTAGTGTTTACAAATACAGAACCTCCAAGGTAAAGAAGTGTAGAAAACATTCAGTGATACAATCCCATGTGATTGAGACGAGAGCTTCTATCATCACAATTGGTCAGTGCTGTGCCTCTAACAGACACTACACTGAATGAGATATGGTTCAACCGTTACTACACTAAGGTGCATGTTGCCATGTGTTTGCATTGAGCCTAAAAGGAAAGTAGCTACGGTTTTTCATAGTCCAAAAGTTCGAAAACATATATGCAAGTGGTGTCTGAAAATGTACAACGAACGTTAGTGCAGGTCAGCTTAGTAAACGCCCCCCCCCCTCCCCCTCTCCCCCACCTCCCACCGATGGAATCATAATGGAAACTGTTTGAGTGACTACACAAAATATTTTAAAATGGCAAATGGCCAAAATCGAGGAAACTCACCAAAATCTCGACTGATACCAACAAATGTTTTACATTTTGGATGTCATTCACGCGGGAATTATGGCCGACTTCAATCACATAACTTACTCACTATCACCTCACAGACAATTCTGAATGTAGGGCTGGACAGATGACCATTGCAACACGTCTGGCACTCAGCTGCCTCAGTTGTTGTACCCTGAGTGACAACTGCGTTGTGGTTGCAGGAACGGCAGTGTGAATCAATTTCAGTGGGGTTTGTGTCACATGTCACCGCGCTGTACATTGATTTTCAACGGCATGATTTCCACCAGGTAACAGCTATAACTGGACACAATTTCTTTGGACAAACCCTCTATGAGCTCAGCATGGGTTTACTATCTGCAGTCCATTCGTCTTGCCTCTATTCTGTACTGAATGTCTCTTACAGCTCACCCTGCTCTCGTTGGCATGGTCGCAAGACTGAGTGTCACTGAGTCAGAGGAGAGAAAGTGGACGTTCCATTGTGTCGGAATTTGGCTGCAGTTCAGTGGCTTATGCTGAGCGAGGCCTCAGAACCTCTGCAGCATAAGAGGAATCGCAAAGCCCAGAAATCCACAACACCAACCAAAGCTTTGCCTCATTAGCACAGTGATGATTGGGGCACCACAATAGTATTGTTTAAAGAACTCTACATTGGCCTCATACCTATGCACCATCCATACAAGACAGCTGGGATTATGTGGAACACTGATTCATCAATTTCATCCCTAATAAGTTTTCTCATAAAAATCTATATCAAGACATAATAAATGACTTTTATATTTCTGGCAAATTTCTACTTGAGTAGGGCTTATAAATATAGACTAGGCACGCATATTCTAAAGTTTTACTGCTCTGCAGCACCGATTGTCCGAAGGGATCAGATATTGATGATGTGGAATAAACATAGTAGTTACCAGGAGGCCCAAGATGCCACTTCACGAACAAAAAGTGTACACACACACACATTTGTGAAAATACTTTTCCCGTCCTTTGTTGACCAAGCTGCTTGTTAATTGTCCATCAATAGCGTTTAAGCATTGTTTTGACTCAACACAAACACATTGGTAAGTATATACAGAAACGATCGTGCGAGCCCGGAACAAGAGAATTATTCCTTATTTACTTTTCACAATTCTGAAACTCAGATAATAGATGTTAGAAAAACACATGTCACGATAGATCAATGTCTTACTCTCTTCAGAACTTATCAAATGCCCTCATGGACACAATGAGAGTGATGCGTTCATCCCCATCCTGATATAGTAAACAAAGCCAAGTACTATCCCCTCTTCTAAAACCAATGCATGTACAACTGTGCTGAACCACAACCGAGAGGACTGAAATTTCTGCATCACAGATACTGTCTGCAGCACACAAGACACTGATACAAAAGCTAGAGACTGATGTCAAACACACAGAGTTCAAAGTCTATCCATTGCTTATACTCACCAGAGACATCTCTCGCAAGACAAGTTAGATGAGAATTTTACCACAGTGATGCTCTGTGTAGAGAAGAGAACGGCAGTGGTCACTAACAGAATCTCAGCTCATACCTTCACTCACGTACACCTGCTCACTTATATCACTGACAGGATAAATATAACAAAATCTTCTTGAAGAATCTATCCACATTTCAGAACAAGCAGCCTCCCGAGTTGGCAGCTTCACTGTCTACAGCATGAGCTTTCCAAGATGTTGGAAATTGAACTACAAAAAGTAAAAAACTAAAGGGAAATCCACCATAGTAATCCAGTTCAGTGCAATTCATTCACAACATGTCATAGTCTATCACCTAATGCGACTGTGCAGAAAATTGATCATAATTTTATTTAATATCAATATGGCCAAAGCTAATCTGTGTTGTGTTTGTGGTTGAGACATCTAATGAAATAAATCCAATTCATGAATTGTCCAGAACATAGACATATGTGGGCGTCACTAAGGACGTTAACAAATTGCTGAGGGAACGTCTCTCATAATAGATATACGCAATAGTCGGTTTATATCCCCATAAGATGTGTAGAGTTACCCAACCTTTCCAGCTGAGTGAAAGCGATTCCAGCAAAGTCAAACAGGGAGGGGGGGGGGCTGGTTATTTGGGTGGTCCCATAGTAGGATGTACTGGGGTTACCTGCCTTCTAAATGTGAGATTAGTTCTATGTCATCCCTTATTATAATCTCTCTCGATATATCGACCTTGAGAGTTTCTGTGACTGCACGCAACTGGTGTAAACTGATGATCCACATTACCGACAATTGGCAAATATACTGGGTTGAGTGTAGCAAGGACATGACTAAACTGTTTATTGGTTTACAGAAATATTTGTGCGAGAGAACTCATGCTCAGTCCCATAGCTCCGTACGTTTCCACCAAGCTCAACTTTGACAATAACATAACCCTGTTCTTGCACTTATATACAAAGGTGTGCTTTTGCTGAGATCCCACCGGAGACACAAATTGTTTTGGAGATCCTGGTTTCTTGTGTTGCTCCAACCCAACAAGGAGCCAGCCAATGTATCTTGTTTAGCTGAAGAAAGACTCACCATACACCGGAGAGCTCCTTGGCGATTGTGTCTCCATGAAGACCAAAATGACTTTCCTGAGTACAGAGGGAGAGACGTAGGAGATGTCCACGCACAAAATGGCATTCAGAAGCTAGGTTGAGAATTGTGAATGGTGGGAGCCAAGGTTCAGTCCGAGTCGTCATCTCAGAGAAATAATTATACAGATATCTCCTCTGAATATCTCTCTTTTTCTACAGCTTCTGTAACCTATTTGCTTCATGAGATTATTTTGCCTTGTGAAATGCCATGGTTATACAATTAGAGCCTAAACATCAAATGCAGTGTGGATAGGTTTTACTGTCATCTAGGAGAGGTTGAGTTTATTTAACAAGTGCATGTCTATTTATTCTTCCACAGTAATGTTTTTGAGCAACTTCATGCATTTGAGCCTTCAGATCCACATGTGTTGACAGTTGAGAGCATCCAAACATGTCCAGCACATGAGGACTCCCGCCCAGTATTTAGCACCTACACTATTAGCCAAGCTACGTGCACCATTATATCATACGTTACTTTCACATATGAAGAACGCATTCAAGCATGCCCAAAACGCTAGGAGGTTAGTTCCTGCTGTATTAATCTCATGGCGCACTGCGTGAACATTATCTCTGGACATTTAACTTGGGGGCTGACAGGAATCAAAAGACAGTCACGGAAAGCTATGAGATGAGAAAAAAGCGTTCTCACTCATTAAGCTCCCAGAAACATGTCATGAAATGTCTTAAGATTATTTCATGTCTGAGAGCATCTTAATTCTCTAAATGTAAGGAGGTTCCTTTGGAGAAGGAATGGCAAAGATGATAATCAGCTATTAGTAAGAGCCGAAAAGGATACCCGCAAACAATCCTCTTCAGTCAGATTCTGTTAGTCATCCACTAACAGCCACATCCAGCTTGATGCTCTCAAGACAATAATATGCAATCTATCTCGGTGAGTCCTGTCAAACCCAATGCGATGGATGCAGGGCAACACCCAAATAGGAACGCAACAGTTTTCATTTTCCCTGTCACGCTTTTTTATTAGTAAAGGCTGGAGTATAGAGAAACTCTAAGCATATCTTTTTATTCCATGCACTAGTAGTAGTGGCCTGCCAGTATACAACAAACCAGTGCAGCATGTTCACCCATGCTCTTAGTTGATTGGACATGCAAGTCCTTTGCCATTGGGTAATAAATCTTCTCAAAGAGCTGTAGAGTCTCGACGTGGATTAGTGTCAAACCTCTGAGATGCTCCGCGCAAGGAGAGCAACGATTATTGTTTAAAGCAATGTGTTTATTGTTTACCGTTTAATGGGAACACATAGTGGACCCCAAAAACTTCCAAAGTTCAAAAATATCAGGGTTAAATACTGGGCCCCCACTATTGATGCACTTATTGGCACGTTGAAGACTTGCCACATAGATTTCCGTAATGGATTTGTGTCTCTTCATGTCTTTATAGCGATCCACCAGAAGTGAATCCTTCATATAATAACTGAGGACTAGATAAATTAAAAGTCTTCAGTTGTCTAAGTAGAAACATATTTTTAGTCCCCTGTGTAATCATTCAAAAGTTTGTATCTAGCACA
Source organism: Pseudopleuronectes americanus (assembly GCA_038501795.1). Classification (NCBI taxonomy): domain Eukaryota; kingdom Metazoa; phylum Chordata; class Actinopteri; order Pleuronectiformes; family Pleuronectidae; genus Pseudopleuronectes; species Pseudopleuronectes americanus. The sequence goes on from CM076726.1 coordinate 6,753,061, forward strand.
TTTGACCAATAAGTACCTGCGAAATCCTCCTGGCGAGGTGGGGGCAGCGTTATTCTTTCCCTGAAACATCAACTCAATAGCAGCTCACTGGACCTGCATCTTCCTACCACAACCCAGTATGTTCCAAGACCACTGCAGCAGAATGTCAGTGTTTGTCAGCACTAAATAGGTCGATTCATATGTTTTTGTCAGAGGGCCTGGCAGTGGCCAATTGGCGACAATGTATATTTTGCCTAGTGTATTCCGTGTAATGTTCCCGGGGTTGCAGACTAAGACTCCTTGTGACTCATATTATTATTGTACTGTGAAGCACATTAATCGTGACAGAACACCCTTTAATTGAAATAGTAAAATGACAGATAGAATTGAGATACAAACGGCGGCAGAATTGATGAGTATTGTGCAAAACTCAGTCCAGGACAAAGAATGTACACAGACTGATGCATTCCTGAATTGGAACAGCCCTTAATAATCATTATTTATTATATTATTATTATTATTATTTATATTATTATTATTATTATTAATTATTTATTACTATAATTATTTTATTAAACACTCAAGTTTATTTAAAATGAGTGAAAGCTTTCAGGAATCAAGAATAAAAACTAGACAGAAAGAGGAAAAATGGCTGATATGGGGAGGTCAGTCTTATGTTTACATTGTAGCCAAAAGTTAGAAATATATCCTGGGCAAATGTTACTATAGCTTAATTAACTCTGACATATTAATGGATAATAAATCTGATGGGCAAGCCAGCAGTGGTAGAGGACATTAAAGTAATCTAGGACAGAGAAATGTCAAAAAACTCCAAAAACTAAATTACACGTCAGTATTGATATGAATTGTCTAACACAAGTAAATGTGCTACAAAATTGATAAAGGCACACATTTTATCAACTGTAAATACATAAAAAAGGATTCACAGATTTTTTATCATCAATACTTAAGACAAACAAGTAATAGTAACTCCGTGGTGTAAGAATGTTATTTTCTTGAGGTGGGGGGAGGATTTAATATCCACTCCTACTGCCATCATCGTGCATTGCTACTATTCACTGCTCTTTCCCTTCATCACATACACAGGCACGCAAAATGATTGAAGCGCAGTTTGAGAATTGTCTGAGTTTAAGTTAACTCGATAAAGCACTAGTGCAAACAAAGAACATGAAAACCCCTCAACAAAGCTCTAGGCAGAAAAACACTCTGACTTCTTATCAATTTAAAACATTTTCACATTGTGACTACCTGCTATCCGCTCTATATGAGCATAGGCCATGTTCATATATGCGGAGCCCTACACCTCCTGTGTGAGAGTTGGATGACAAACATCTATAAATATAAATCAAACTGATCTGTGGTTTATTACTCTCTCCTGCTCAGCTGTTGTTCACACAAGCTGCTCCTATCCATGCCTGCGCAAGGAGGCTGTTTATCACTCTCATAGCTGAGTCGGGCCGTGCATCTGCAGGGCTCCCCTCTACACTATAACAACTCCAATTAAACACATCATGGAGTTAATAGATTGTAGTTCCACTACTCACACAGAATAAATGTCTCAGTAGGCCAATTTGTGCTAATTTTTGTATCAGCAGCACCAAATGGCAACGGGGTGGGGTGAGGCGTGGAGCTGCAGAATGTCAAGACTGTAGTCGCATAGCTTACTAAATGTCTCTTGCTTTATCCTGTATATTATCTGTGTGGTAATGAGTCATTCTCCTCCCCGCCTTCTCTGTTCCTTTAAGATAAACCACAGCACAAAGCTGCTCTATCGGCCGTCATGAGCTCACTATGACAAAATGTCAGAATCATTCCCTCCTGTTTAGGCTTTGATGCTCAAACCAATATGTGCATTTTGTATTGCTGTCAATGCTTGTAAGAAATGAACTTGCTGTGAGATTAGAACTGTGAATTGCATTGTAAAACAGCCTTATATGATGGCGTCGTGGTAGAGGATGGCCTCGGGATTATGTGTACGTGTGTGTGTTGCCGTCTGGGCTGCGATGGATGTGGCCGGGCCAGGCCCCTTGTGTTTGTGCACACATGAGAATCCAGATGTCGTTTTTATGTACAGATCTGAAGGCAACATCCAGTGCAATTCAAGTGTGTTGCCGTGCCATTCTCTGATGATCAAAAGGCAGACTTTTCAGTCTTACTCACGTCACTGCAGGAAGGCCTGTGAGAGCACAGTGCTGCTGATGACATCAACACGCCAAGACTAAGGACCCTCTGGTCAGCCCCCACCGACAGCTGAGCCTCTGAATGCACACAGCACACTGGTGCACTTATCCTTCTCTGCAAAACACAGCATGGGAAGGAGGCACGTTGCAACAACACACACACACACAAAAACACACACACACACACATCACAACACACACACACCCACACTCACACACACAGCCACTTAGTTTTAACAAACTCAATGTTTTCATAATAATAAACAACAATCTACTAATGTGGATTTCTGTTTGGTACAATACATTATGACGTTTGTGAGCTTTTTTAACACTTGCTAGCTCATCTAATCCATGAAAGGATTCGCAGGAGTTTTCTCACAGTGTCACACATGCAGAAAAAATGGACAAAAGAAAATTTATGTTCTGAAAACATGTTCACTACCTGTGTCATCTGTGCGCTCAGGAAGGTCAGTGGGTCATCCACAGACAAAGGTGGGTGGGTTAATCCCCTGCTGCTCCAGTCAACATGCTGAAGTGCCCTGGCAAGATACTAAGCCTCACATTGCCCCTGAAGGCTCTGCCTGCAGTGTTTGTAATGGTGTGTTGTAAAATGTGCAGCATATACTTCCACTGTATTAATTCATCAGTGTGTCTTTGTAGTGTAAAGAGTTTAAGAGTTGTTGTTAAGTTGTTTGTTAAAAAAATAATATTGTGCAATCCATTTTCCATTTAGCTCCATTGTGCTTCATAGGATGAGATGGCCCAGTAGAGACGTTGAACTAATTAGTCTGTCGATTTTTTATAATTTGTATGTTTTCTATTGATTACAATTATTCTGCAGTAGCTTGATATCACTGCTACAGGCTACATACATCCATGAATAGTGGATGGGACTTTAAAGGAGTTTTCATGTTCGAATATTCATAACGTTATTGAACAATTATTCGAATATTCGCTAAGGCATGACGCAGTGCCCGGCTCGAACTCTATGGACAATTCCATTGCGATATCTGGACTTCATGCCCACCGTGGTGCAGTGCACTTAAATGACGTGTTGAAGTAATATTTGGTTAGTCTCTGTTCGCTTATACTAAATTCGCAATATATGCTGAAGTTCGATTTTTGTTGCTTGAATTGAATTGTGTTAAAGAGGCTTAAGGCCGGTGCATGATTCTGCGTTTTTACGGGCCCGTAAGTGCAAGAGCCCTTTCCCTTACGTGCTTATGTATCCCCTTCTTACCGTGCGTCGCACAATTTTTCTAACTATAGACAAAGCTCCGCAAGCGTACCCGCCAGCCCGCAAGGCTGTGATTGGTCTGCTAACTACATCCTTTTCGTGGTCGCATTTCCGGTTTCATGCCCCATTTTACCGGCAGAAACAACGGAAGATTTAGAAGAACGAATATGGACCAAATAGAAGAGCGGTTGTCAGAAGAGATCCGAAAAAATGACCTCTTGTATAACCCGTCACTGACTGGCGGATTTGTCCGCCAGAAAGGATGGGGCGGTTAGAGTGAAAAAATATTTCTCTTTAGACGTACACATCACTGACCTGAACTAATAGTCCGTTAAGATATCTGACGGGGATTAAGCATCGTTACACTCATCTGCATGTAGGAAGTCGAGCTCCACAAGATACTGGAAGATGTTGTTCTCATAATGCGCGGGACTAGAAACGATATTCATTAGGCTTTGGATTTTTATTCGAATAATTCTTAATGAACGAATATTCGAATAACGATTATTCATTACCAACCCACTATCCATGAATTATGTTTTCATATAGTATAAACAGGGACTAGAGAGCTTGTTAAATCCAGAACTGAGATGAAACATAGTAGCATGGATGTAGCCACAGTTACAGCTGCAGCTTGTGACTTTTTTGGGTTTTCAAGCTGTACTGTTGAATTGGACTGTTTCGTGTCATATGTGTTTTTTTAATACAATCTTTTTAAATTAAGCGATTCCAGTTAAAAGAAAGGTTTTTATTTTCACCAGCTTTTAGCTCGGGTAAACAGCTCTAAACTTACTTAAAATTTCATGTAACATGAATTACAACCACTGCTTTCATGTTAGTGCAACGCTTACAGACTGGAGCTGCGTAAAACAGAACAGAGGCCTGCTCTACTCTTCCTCCTCCTTACCTTCATCCTTTAGAGCTGGAGGAAGGCAGGCAGGCACACGAGCGGGACAGCTCCTGCCTTCAGCATGTCCGGGCAGTGCACTCTGAGTCTGCACCCTCACGGGTCCGTTGCCTGGAGAGAATTGTTCTCCTTACTCTTCACCAAGCAGTGATCCCTGTTGTTTGCATTATAAGACCGTTAACAGTTTTCCTAGGGTTAGGCCTAATCTCTCTTATTTGAACTCTCTAAAGAAACTTTCAGACTGGCATTTAATAAACTATCCTGGGGGCTGTATGTGCACTGAGTCAAAGTCTCTGACATTCTCTGGATGTTACTAGCTACTACGTAAAAACCCCAGAATAATGTGTAGTGTTTAGTTGATGAAGAAGTGAAATATATCTCCTAGAGTTGCCATCCAACATGTAAAACACTGATGAAGATGTGAACTGGGAAAGATGAATGAAGATTAGAGAGTTTTTGTCTATCTCAGCAGTGGAATGAAATAGTCACATCCTGCTCTCCTAGCCACCCTTCACCTGAATGCTCCATGATTCGTTGTTGATAGTTGACCACACGCTATCTGAACAGAGGATTTCTCTTGCTGTGTTCTATCATTGTGAGAAAGGGCAAACTCATTGTACGGGACGCCATTGTTTAGTAGACATTTTCCCAGGAGTTCATGTGTCTGAAAATGAGTGTAATTGTGAGCGCTGTGGTGACCACCTAAACATTTCCCTTGCTATGCAAATATGAGTAGTTTTTCTTTATTTTTTTGGCTCACATTTTCACCAGAAACAAACACAAGACGCGCAAAAAACCCTCATTCAGGAAGGTAAAGCTTTATGGTGCTTTGCTGCTGCATAGAGAGAAAATAGACACAAAGAATGCTAAAGATAGTGTACGAACACAGCAACTAAATTAAAATCTGTATGCTTTCTCTCTCACCCCAAAACTGCAAAAATACTGATCTGAAGATTCTTACCTATCTTGTGTCCCAACAGTTTTGTATTAAGTCCAGTGAGGTCACTGCACATGACCCAGCAGCGACATTGTTAAGAGTCATAGACTATCAGAGAATGCCGGTAGACGGTCCAAGCTGTTACTGGGGGGAGTGGAGCTATCTAGGTCAGAAAAAGCGATGTAGTGTTCTGTCCGTCACGATGGCAGTGATAAATCTCTGCATTTGTGCTTTTGTCTTAAAAATAACTTTATTATTATGTTATATATTATGCTACAGTGTTTTAAATAAAACAAAAATAGATTTCTCCCCATTCAGCAGGGCTATACTCTCTCTACTCTGCCTCTTCACCTTATCTTCCAATTATGTGAACTCTGATAATTCTTCATATATCCGTCATATAGGTCTTTAATTGCATTACTTGTGGTCTTAAAAAATCATAAATATAACCTGTTGAAGCCCTGTAGAAACCCATCCATAAAGGTATCATCAACATTAGATGGATGATGTTACCGAGAAGAGTCTCTGTATCTGTTCATTCTTTAGCTTCAATAATACTAATGATTTGAATGGCTGGGAAAAATCACCTTGGCCCAGCTGAAGGTCAGATGACTTTTAGCCAAAGTTCCTCAAACGTTACATCACAGTTGACGACGGATGTTCAAATTTCACAAGAACAGTCTGCGGCTGGTGATGCCACTCGGCGCCGTTAGGATGACTTTTACCTTCACCCAGGCTAATTGCAGCATAGAGTCTTTAGCTTGTCACTTTTCGTGGCCCGCTAAGCCCGTTTGTTGTAAGAGCTCTGGTGATAGATGTCACGTCAGCCGATATACCATACACAGGAGACTGAACTGTGACCTGCCGAGCCTTGCGTCCAGCCTTGTGTTTGTCTATCGCTGGCAATGTAACATAGATCTGCTCTCGTGATTTAAGCCCGACAAAGCATCTTCTGTGATGAGTAATGTGTCCAATTATCCTTTTGGAGTTTTGCGTGATGGCTCTGCGTGGACTTGAGTTCACGCAGATGTGCGCTGATGGCTTTGCTGAGTTCACACAGCTTTTCTCTGATGCAGCTTTGTTCATGAAAAATGTTTCTGAATATAACTTTACAATATTTCTGTGTTTTCTGCAGAGACCTGAGGTTCCACAAAATCAGGATATACACACGGGCTCTTCAGACGATTAAAGAACCTGAACACACTGTAAGTCTGAGACCCACGCTCTGCATGCACACTCTGGATCGTTCTTGTATATCTTCATAGGATACCCCTCTTTCTCTTGGTACGTGATGTGTTTCCTGACTAATATTGAGGAATAGAAGGTGGGTTCAGAGTCAAACTGACATCCTGTTCTGTAAGAAATGCCAGTGTCCAAGAAGGCGGCGCGAATGAAACAATGTCCCCAGCTTTTACATATTGGATGCAGAACTCCTAGACTCATATTCCTTTCGTCATATAGTTCAAGCAGCTGTATGACATAAAGTTCTGGAGTCAGACAGAGTGACTATGTTGACATTGTTTGTCATTATTGTCTGGTTTCGAGCGTCCTAATGTTTTCATACCATGTGGGACATGTTGAAAAACTTAGCAGGAACATCATATTCATCTCCATGTGCGCCCACAATGGCATCAGCTGTGTACAAAGGCTTCTCATGAAGATGAACATTTTGCTTTACAGGCAAGCTATCAGGAGTAGTAGGTGACGTCATCGACATGAGCGGCACTTGTGTACTTCCTGGATTCAGTGCCAAGAGCGTGGACATGCTGGCACAACAAGGAGAACCACAGTGATTTGCGCGTGACTCTCGCTCATAAATTTTAAACCAATCACATTAAATCAGCTGTTCGTAAATTATACTCAAACCCTTCTTGTTAGGGGGGGGGGGGGGGGGGGGGTGGGGGGGGGGGGGGGGGGGGGGGGTGGGGGGGGGGGGGGGGGGGGGCGCGCATATTAACTATTCCTATTGCTAAATAATTAGCTTAGGGCTAGTGTAATTGTCCAAGATCATGTGGTTTAATAACAAATAAAAAAAAATGGGGGTGTGGTGTATATTGCCATTCTCAATAAATTATTTGATTTGCACTCAGTCCGGCTCTAACGTCTCCATATTTAGGATAAACAAACACTGCTTTCTTAACACATTTTGGTCCCTTGAAATTTTTGAATCAAGACATTTCCCTTTTAAAACGCACTCCGATGAATGATGTCACTTCCTCAGAAAGTGCCTGTTTGTGTGCCACATGAGCGATACATGCAAGCACGGGACAAATTCTTTCTCCGTGTGATGGTTCACACATGTAGTCATGACTCGTAATCGCGGAGAATCTTACTTTTCACTCTTCCACCCACAGGCATTTATAATTATAGTCCAGCCTAGCAAGATGGTGATTGCCGATAATAAAGCAAAAAGGACCATTGTGTGCTTTAGTGGGTTAGTTTAGCAACCTTTTTGAAAAAATAATGAAAGAGTGTATAGTTGCATCTGTCTCATGTGGACATATTAGAATCTAATACTAGGTCAGCATTCAGACTGTGCAGCTGACGGCGCAAGAATAAATCAAAAACACACCGCTCGCATTGCTCTAAAAGCACCTTCAGGCATTATTGCAATTCTTATAGGGGTCCTCCATGTGTGCGGTGCACTAACTAGAGGAATTTGGTAATGCTTTTTAGCACGTTTTTTTAAAAGTATTCTCCACTTTTAAAAAGATACTTTAGTTGAAAAAAACTAACTCAATGCTCAGCACCTTTAGAACTAGTCTATGATCAACTACATAGGAAGAATTTGATATCAAATGAAGAACATATTAGTGCATGTTGCAATATAGTTTTTTAATATAAATATATACTATCATTTAATTAATAAGAATTATGTGTTGGCTATAGATTTAAGTTTTCAAGTGCGAAAAGTAAAGTGCCGTAAAAAGTGAGAAAAGCCCATATTTGACGTAAGAGTTTCAGCCAACAGCCATGTTTTTGAAACAGAGACATGATAAAGAGGCCTTAGCTACAGTGATGTTCACACATTCACTTTTACACAAGGTAGAAATACTGTACTATCACTAATATGTCACAGTCGGTCTTATGACAAAAGTGTCACACTACAGATTACAGAAAGAAATTAAATCTGTGCCCTTGTTGCTTACAAAACCATTGGAGTAAAACAGAGTTGAACAAGCCCTTCCCATCCGCTAATGCAACGTAGATTATCCTACTCGAGGGGGGGGGGGTGGGTGGGGGTGGGGACGAGGACAGGGGTCAGCCAGATAAAATTAACACTTGCATCTGTATTCTCGACGTGGCCTTACACTTAGAATTAGCAAGGAATCAAATATTACTGTCCCGCGGGTCTGGTAACACACAAAATGACCCTCTCTGTCATCTTTTTCTTCAGCAGCCTCCACACAACACCATATACTAAGGATCCTCCAGGTGGAGCGAATTGAAGAGACCTGGAAAAACCTCAAATATCTTGTGATGGCCCTTGATTGTCCACATTTTCAGATAGTTTTATGTTTTGCAGTCACAGTCTAGAGAAGTTCTCCTCTTTATTCAATCACCAGGCCAGAGAAGCGCATGTAGAATCTTGTCTGAGACTTTAGTCGCCACATGAGTTAAATTCATAACACAATATTGTGTGTCAAAAGAGGACGGATGACAGCTGATCTGGCTGTAGACTGCTCAAG